>JAJSOF020000040.1:41067133-41082226 GCA_025594305.2 Periplaneta americana | reverse complement strand
ATTAATCTTGCTCACGACAGGGACCAATGGCAGGCTTATGTGAGGGCGGCAATGAACCTCCGGGTTCCTTAAAAGCCAGTAAATAAGTAAGTAATAATAATAATAATAATAATAATCTTCTTCTTTTCTTCTTCTTCTTCAACTCCAGGGTATGGGCATCAAGGCCTGTTCCGACTTCAAAGGATGATGTCACCTATCCAGCGGGTTCTAGGTCTTCCAACGCTTCTCCTACCAGTAGCATTGTAATTGAGGAGGATTTTAGGAAGTCTATAATATTCCATACGCTGAATATGTTCGTAACAGTTTTGATAATAATAATAATAATAATAATAATAATAATAATAATAATAATAATAATAATTTTCTAGAATAAAGTTATTTTTTTGCAAATAAAAATCAGTCAGAAAGAGTACAGTAGTGGCAAAAAAGAACTGGACCGACCTTGTAGCTGATTTCAGAGCCTTGTTCACTCCAGAGCACTATAGACTGGTAACTAAGACTTTCATGGTTCCGAATCCTGCCTGGGAAGGAAACTTTTTTGTTCCTTATTCAAATTTATTCCCACTACTTTTCGATTGCTGGTAAAATTCATGTTCTAAGAATAATAAGTTAATTAAGTAGTAAAATATCGCTGCAATCGAAAAGTATTGGGAATAAATTTGAATAAGAAACAAAAAAGTTTCCTTCCAGGCAGGATTCGAAACACGAAAGTCTTAGTTACCAGTCTATCGTGCTCTGGAGTGAACAAGGCTCTGAAATCAGCTACAAGGGTGGGTTTTTTTTTTTGCCACTATTGTACATACTCGTGTTCAGGGAGCATTCCACAAAATTTTAAGACAATTTATTAACTTACGTAGTAAAAAGTAAAATGAGAAAAAGGAAAACACATATTGAAACTATTTTATATTATCTCCTAGAGAATATTTTTAAACAAGGAGCATTAGCAAATCGAATGTTTGTAGAGCCTTGGACCGAAGGTGCTACTATGATTATAAGCAGCAGTTATGGTACATTTAGGTTCTAACAGGCGTATCTCCATATATTTCTATTCCTCTCTCTCTCTTTCTCTTGTCTCTCTCTAATGTGGTCTTACTAATAAGAATTAGATCCAAAATATGTTCGAATACTAATAGTAATATACGTTACAAGAGCGGTATTTTGACGTTTTCTGGTCGAGGAAAAGATTGAAAAAGCGAAATGTAGTTGAGCTTTTTAATTTCCGAGAACATGAAAACAAACATACCGCTCATGTATCGTACATTATTTTGTGCAAAGATCGTTTATTACATACCTGAAAGACGAATTTCTAATTAGTTGCAATGAAATCTCCATGTTGGTTTCTGTTTAATGACGGCAACTTCGGAAACCAAAATATCTTTCTTCAACATTGTTGCTATAAAATGTTTTCTGTGTTTACTATACTCCAGCAGGCCGTGATATACGTCTGTCTTTTTTCCCCCAGTCTATAAATGCGAACTTAAACGGTAAGGTTATGTAATGATTTATTTTTCATTTTAATATTTTAACAATATTATTTATATAACATATTGCAGTAATAACATCGGCATCTGGAATCTTGTTGATTTTTTCACGGCTTCCTTAATGTTACTTGTATCAGGAATGCAATAAGTTTCGTGGAGTAGTAGACATTACTTGATTTTTTGCAAATATTTAAAAACAATAATTAACATTGCAATTTAGGTGAAATTGCAGTGGTTAGTTTCAATTTATAATTATTACTATGTTAAACGTTTCTAAAAATAATATGTTAAAAGCCTAAAGCAGTAAATGAATGTGGCGCTTAAGCGGTAAGAAGAGGGAAATTGTTATGTGTGTTACGTTGGGAATACTGAATGTGGTATTTCACACTTGCCGCGTATTGGTTCTGTGCGGAAAACAATAAATACGCACGATCTCGCACAAAATTAATTACCTCATCTCTTGCGAAGTCGTCTGTTATTAGAAGGATTTATGACAGGATTATATTTTCATTCCTTTTAGTAGGTATTTCTATACAAAGAACTTGGAAATATGGACATATAATTTAACAGATTTAATATGTTTGCGACACAAATAGAACGTTCTCTAAAAGTGAGAGCAGAAATTATTGTAAATTTGTATAGAGGTCTGGTCGTTCGGATTTCCTCAAATGGAGATGACCGTTAAAAGTTAATAGTCAGTGATCAAAAGCTTAAGGCTGCTATTCATAGACATTTCGCTAGCCCGCGCTACGAGCGTGCTAAATTAGCCTCGACTATCGATTGGTCACTTGTACAGGATTCATATCATATCGTATCGCTAACACTGGTTTATGAACACAAAAAACGTTAGTTCGCTGATCATCCACCGGAAGCTCGCGCTAAGAATGTCTATGAATACGGCCTTGTGTCTGAAATTAAATTTCTAAGATTGGCTTAGTGGTGTTCATGGCAGCTTAAGAGAACGAATGATGTTGTAGACCAGTGATGTCAAATCAATCGCATTTTTCTGACCTTGACGACGTGCGCGGGCATCAAGCGCTAGGTATGGAAAGAGGAAGGACTATGTATATGAATAAGCAGCCTGTAGGATTAATAAAACAGTGGTGCACAAACTTCAAACGGAACGTAAAATTTTATGACGTTATTTTTATATGACTTCTTTTTTATATTTTCTATATTGTCCGTGAAACAAAAGTACTAACACTAATTTCTTAATATTGCAGTTGTGTTTTAAACGTTAATAACATAATAAAGAGTTTAGAAGGAATATTCACATAAATTGAATAGTAGTACAACTATACTATACTAAGTGAATGAAACACATCATGCATAAAGAAAATGATATCCCAAAGAAAGAATAACTGTAACCAATATTACACAACAAAACTCTTATCGCAGCATGTTTTAAAGGTGATATTGGTGCACAACTTCCTATAATCAGAATATTAAATTATTTTCTCTAAATCTGCTGACGCTATAGAGCTGACGTTTTTACAACACATGGGCACATATATTTTGTTTATAATGTAACAATAGTTGCTTTGTTAATTCATTTCCTTACAAACATTTCCCATGCGAATATTTTCAAACTTTTCAATCCACTATCTCCAGTAATACGTATTTACAATATATTAGATTTACGAAAACATTGTTTCAGTACCTGTAAGGCTACAAAATGAACATATCTGAAAATTTAACTTTTCTGTAAAAAAAAGTTGAGAAAATATTCCTTTTGAATAAAAAGCAAGCTTGTGAAAAATGAGCATTTAAATTACAACTTACATTCTTATAATGCACTTATACTTCTCAGACAAATCTAAAAATTAACATGGATACAGTTTTAATAAGTTCTCTTCCCTTTATCTATTGAATAAGTTCTGGCCATCCCTGTATATAGCTCGACCAAGCGGCATATACTACCTCTTTCGTCTGTCTCTTTCCTTTCCGCTGTAAAGCGCTCAGGTTCTCCTGAGCTCTAAAGCGAGCGCTTGCGCCTATGGGCATTAGTTGGCATGACTGTTGTAAACGAATAATATAAATAAATATCAATAAAAACATTATTTAAAGTGTATGAGTAGAGACACGGCAAGATCATATGAAAAGGAAGAAAAAACACTCGGATATCTCAAAGACTTTACCTACCAGTAAATTCACAACCAAGAACACTTAAAGTTAATCTCTAAGGAACACGAACACTTTGTTTTGAAGTTGGAACCTAATACTTTAAGCTGACAATGAGGAAGACGAGAAGAAGAAGAAGAAGAAGAAGAGGACAATTTTAGATATACAGTCGCGAAGCTCAATACGTAGTAAATATGCAAACATTAGATAGTTGCTCACCACTAGGTTCGCTAATATCGCCTCATTACAGGCAATGCAAAATAGAACCGTCACAGTCTATTGTTTCTAGCTCCCTCAAAACTAAAGCTTCGTGACTGTATATAGTAGACTGTGTTATGATTATGAACACTAAGACAACGACTCCAAGCAAGGATCTCAGAATTTTTTACTACAGGTCACTACCAATACTTCCGTGACGTCTATCGGTACGAAAACTAACATTGTCCAATCAGGTCAGAGTTGTTTCATGAGGACGAACAGACAGAGAAATTGTATGTAACGATCACATAATAAGGGAACGCATCTAGTGACAATGAATATGTAGCACACACATCACCGAAGTAACAGCTGTTACGGAGGCGTGCAATCTTTGAATAACTAATCCAAAGACCTGCTTAAGCTAACTCTAAAGTCTACTCAAGGACGCCCGTTCCCAGAATATCGACAGCAAGCTTCACTATCACGCCACAGTAACAATCAGTTGCCCTCGTTATTGTCTGTAATTCACGTAGCACAGTGATGTCAATTGATGCCCACAGGAGCAAGCGCGCTTTAGAGCTCAGGAGAGCCTGAGCGCTTTACAGCGGAAAGGAAAGAGACAGACGAAAGGAGTAGTATATGCCGCTTGGTCGAGCTATATACAGGGATGGCCAGCACTGATTCAATAAATAAAGGGAAGAGAACTTACTAAAACTGTATCCATGTTAATTTTTAGATTTGTCTGAAAAGTATAAGTGCATTATAAGAATGTAAGTTTTAATTTTAATGCTCATTTTTCACAAGTTTCATTTTTTATTCAAAAGAAATATTTTCTTAACTTCTTTTATAGAAAAGTGAAATTTTGAGATATAGGCCTATTTATTTAGTAGCCTTACAGAATGTTTTCGTAAATCTAATATACGTAAATACGTATTACTGAAGATAGGTTATTGAAAATTTTGAAAATATTCGCATGGAAATTGTTTTAGGAAATGAATTAACAAAGCAACTACTGTTACATCATAAGCAAAAAGATATGTGCCCATGTGTTATAAAAATGTCAGCTCTATAGCTTCAGGACATTTCGAGAAAATAATTGAATATTCTGATGTTAGGAAATTGCTAACCAATATCACCTTAAAAGCATAATACGATAAAAGTTTTGTTATGGAATATTAGTTAC
This sequence comes from Periplaneta americana, assembly GCA_025594305.2. Taxonomy (NCBI): domain Eukaryota; kingdom Metazoa; phylum Arthropoda; class Insecta; order Blattodea; family Blattidae; genus Periplaneta; species Periplaneta americana. The sequence continues at coordinate 41,077,243 of JAJSOF020000040.1, read as the reverse complement.
ACTTAAAACATATACAGCACCTAGGTAACTTTTCTTTGTACTGTTATATTGTTTTATTAGTTTATTGCTTACTTTTATAAGGCTAAAGGTACCATCAATATCAATTCCAACTTATCATGCCATACTCAATCTTTTTTTTTTTTGGGGGATATCACTTTCTTTATGAGTGATGTATTTCATCCATTTAGTACAGTATAGTTGTACGTACTACTATGGAATTTATGTGAATATTTCTTCTTAACTCTTTATTATGTTATTAAAGTTTAGAATACAACTGCAATATTAAGAAATTGGTATTAGTACTTTTGTTTTACAGACAATATAGATAATATCAAACAGAAAGAAGCCATATAAAAATAACGATATAAAATTTCACGTTCCGTTTGAAGTTTATGCACCACTGTTTTCTTAATCCAACAGGCTGCTTATTCATATACACAACCCTTCCTCTTTCCAAACTTAGCGCTTGATGCCCGCGCACGACTTCAAGGTCAGAAAATGCGCTTGCTTTGACATCAGTGATGTAGCATATGACCTGTTTGGAAGAGACGGTAAGATGGTGATGAGCGACGTTGCAATGAGAATTGTGTGAAAAAAGCCGTCGTCATCAACAGGATCGCTAACAATTATTATTATTATTATTATTATTTATTATTATTATTATTATTATTATTATTATTATTATTATTATTAATCTATAGTAGAGAGCAAAGCCACATACTGCCGTTCTTACTGCAAATGTCAGCTATACACATGCAGTACAATGGCCACAGAATATCTCCGAGCCTGAAGTTACGATAACGATTTCGATTCCTCGAAGCGGAGTTTCGGGAGGAAGGGACAGGTGTGACGACACTGCTGAAATTAAAAGCAATCGCTCATTGTCACTGCCAGACTCAATTACTTCACTGGAATAAAGAAGCAACATATTGGGTTGATGCAAAAGTTCATAGCTGTTTTACTGTGACAAAAGTTTTATTTTTGATAAATAGAAAATAGAAATTAATCAGTAACATATTCTCTCACATTATCTATGACTCTGTCAACGCTGGGGTAGTTTTGAAATAATAATTGATGATATGATCGGGGTATCAAAAGCTGTATTGTCGAGACATGTGAATAAAATATCAGACGTACATCAACATTACAATAGTCATTATTTCTATAAGCCTAATCAGATTATAGCTAAATTTTATGTTGTCACAGACAACATAGATTGTGTACATGTCCCAATCGTATATTCTGGCAGTAATATAGCCAAAAGATTCTGCAATAGAAGATCTGTTTTCATTCAATATTCAAACAATTGCATAGGCCTATGTAACGCTCCGCATAGAAAAATCGTGGCTAAACTAGCGCTGAGGTAGTTTCCTTCGTACTTTGCTTATACACCTTGCACATACGAATCTGTGACAGGTTACGTTTGATTAGTTTAGGTTTTTGTTATGCCTTGCATATACGATCAACTGCATTACTACAAAAAATCACTTATAAATTCAACGATTTTCACTTCTGAAACCAGCAGAACTACCTCAGCGCTAGTTTATTGAAATTGTAATAGGTTAGAATACGACAGACAGGAATCACCCACTTAACGCCTCTCCAACAGATTCTTCTCGGTTTAAGATAATGTTATGGTCTACACGGATAGCACAACATTCCAAAGGAGGATGCCTTTTAAATGAAAAGGTGCAAAGAGATTTTCTTTTAGGAGACAATGGATACCTTAAAATCCAATTTAATGACACTCTCCTGAATCCTACCACACAAACATGGCAAAATTGTTACAGGGTACTACATAAATCGGCATGAAATATTGTGGAAAAGTAGTATGCAATTTATGGAAGAGCGATTTCCCGTCCTAAATTTAGGCCTAATATAACTGCTTAGAATGCTTTGCATATAATTAATTGTGGCATCAATTTTGAAGCTTATAGTCAGCTAAATCTTCTCAGATTTCCTTTAGAAGTTACAATTTAACTGCTCTGCATTCCTACTATTTACATTTGGAAGCATCTGTCTTTTTGTTTTTAATTGCGGTATGACAACATACTGTATTTAGGAAGATGTTCTTAAAATTACTGCCTCTTACCCGTTTGCCTATGATTGTTTCCTCATGCCAAACAAAGTCAGTCATGATCGTATGTAACCAATGAAATTCGCGATTTCGAAGCCATGGTTGTATGAAAAACAAAACATGCAAGATACAAGTACAAAATCCCCTCGTTAGTAAACGCCTGTTAATTTTAAAGAAGATACGAGGCTTGGTGAAACCGTCAACTTTTAAAGATCCCGTTAAAATTAAACGATCCATTTCTTGACAAGTCGTTTGTGCTGATTTAAAGAAGCTTGGTGAAACCGGCCACGAGTGTTATTACAACATATAAGTTCGTCGTTATGTTTAAGTTCTAAATAAAGAACTTCATCACCGAATAATTACGTCCGCCATGTTGTTGACTTCTTAACGCATCGTCACTGTTTTAACGCGACGAATAGGTCCTAATAAATTAACGATGAATTTAAAGATGCGTTAGCAATAATGATACTTGGTGAAACACAAAAACTGACTAACGTGTTATTAAATTATTTAACGAGACGTTATAATGATAACGAAGGTTGGTGAAACCGGCCATTAGTCTTGTCCCCCTTCTTAAAGATAGGTACGATTATGGACTCCTTCCATTGTTCTGGTACAATCTCCTTTTCCCAAATAGCAAGTACAAGCTTATAAATTTCTTTAGATAATGCGCTTCCACCCTTTTGTATTAATTCTGCTGGAATTTGATCGATACCTGGAGACATAATTTTTCAGATTTTCTATCGCAATTTCGGCTTCCAGAAAGTGTGGGTTCGGGTATAAATGGCTCCGCAGTTTGTATTTGAATTTCGTCCCGATCATTTCTATTTGGCCTATGTATATTTAGGAGTTGTCCAAAATAGTTTTTCCATCTGTTAAGGATTGAATGAGCGTCTGCAAGCAAGTCACCATTCTCATCCTTGATCACGTTTACCCTTGCCTGATAACCATTCTTGAATTCTTTTATGCCCTTATATAAATCTCTAATGTTTTTATTCTTACTATTTGTTTCTACCTCATTCAGTTTTTCCTTCAAGTATTCTCTTTTATTCCTAAGCGTACGATTTGCTTCCCGTCTTTTATTGAAATAATTATCTCTATTCGCCTCAACTGGATCCTGCAAGAATTGCAATTTTGCCTGTTTCCTTCTTTCTACTACCATGCAATAATCTTCATCAAACCACGCTTTCTTTTTCTTAGTTTCATAATAACCTATGCTCTGTTCGGCTGCAATTTTGATATTATCTCGAATATTTTCCCACATGCTATTAACATCTAACTTTTCCTCAACTTCGTCGGAACTTGCTAATACGTCAAACCTATATGAAATTTCGACCTGATAATTTTGCTTGGTTTCCTCGTCCTTTAATTTCGGAATATTGAATCTTCTAATATTAACTTGTTGCTCTACTCGCTTGGCTACTGATAATCTTTCTCTTAGTTCTCCAATTACCAAATAATGGTCAGAATTACAGTCTGCCCCCTGAAAGTTCGAATGTCTACTATACTAGTATGTCTTAGTTTATCTATCAAGATGTGATCTATCTAGTTATGTGCCAATCCATCTGGAGAAGTCCAAGTATATTTATGTATATCCTTATGGGGAATGTTGTACTTTTGACAATTAAATTTTTTTATGTGGCAAAGTTGACTAACCTAACTTCATTGTTATTACTAATTCTGTGTAGGCTTTCTTTTCCAATAGTCGGTTTAAAGATATCCTCCCGTCCTACTTTAGCATTGAAAACAATGAAGTGATAAATGTGTGGTACATCCCTCAAAATGAATGTTTGATCACAATACCACCCTCCTTAGAAAGACCACATAAGTAGCACATAGCTGCAGGAATGGCATGCGCCTCACTGTGACTGTAGATGTGAAATCATTATTGTAAATACATAAGTACAGAGAATATATAGGAATACACTCACGTGTATCAAGTTTTAATATATTATGAATTTTGTTATGATAAACTTGTTAAAATTTGAGGCACCCACTACTTTCTGTATGGAAAGAAAATGTACTTATCTCTTAATTGTAGTGAAATATCTTACTTGCTTAACATAAAGGAAACCATGTAGGCTAGTGTTTTTATTGAAATTTATGTCATGTGTGAAGTTAAGAGTGCAATTAAAATAAAAATTATAATGTAACTGATTTCTTCCATGTTTTTTACTTATATATTTCATACATGCAGTGATGAAGACCTGAAGTTCTCCAGTGTTGTTACCTATAGAATACCTACCTATATGTCTGTGATTGAGAGTTAATATTAAGCCTAAATTGAATTCGAATCATGTCGATATGGATAAAGAAATTTCTTAATATAGCCTATACACAAATTGTTATTTTAATGTTTCTACATCATTTTGCGCGGCCAGATAGCGTAAAAGGATCACTGTGCATCGTGAATAATGATCTGACCAGTTCCATGCAGGCTGCAATTAACTGGGCTTTTTTTTTTACTTTCTTCCTTTTTTGCGTGGTGTTTGCGGGCCCCTTAAAACCCCGGGCCCGCTTGCATTGCAGGCCCTTACGTTACGCCCCTGCCTATAAAGTAAAATGTTTGTGTTGCAAAAGGAACTATCGGCCCGTAAGAGTGAATTAGAAAGACACAGCTCCAAGCCCTCGCATAAAAATGCATTACAGTTGAAAAATGTCCCAGAACTACCAGTGTTTTTACGAGAAAGCCATCTGATGACGAAGTAAAAATTCAAATTACGATGTTTGGAGTTCTATCAAGTAGCTTTCAATGAGTCCCTGAAAAGATTGCCCCTTCAACAAGATGTTACCCGTATAAGTAATTTTGACTTTTCTAGATCCAAAAATTGCATTAGGTGTCAGTAAGATTGTTAAAAGGTCTAGTGATAAATATAAGACAAAAGTAAGCCAAGAACCAGTATTAAATGAATGGAGTCTTTTACCCATTACGGTACTTTTCTTCTGAAGAGAAAATTGCTTATCTAAATTTGCCTCTACCGGTACTAGAATTTTGGAAGCGAAGAGAAGAATGTGACAATTTCAATTCTGAATTTTTGTTAAAAAATTTAGGAAAACTAGCCAAAATTTCCCTTTCTTTACCCCTTTCTAATACAGCTTTAGAGCGCATATTTTCAATGATTAGTGATAAAACCGACGAAAAGAAATAAATTATCAACAGTAATCTCACTAGACGTTTTGATTTATCTAGAGAAAATCAAAACTCGAGTGGGATTTAATTGACTATTACACGATTAGAACAAAGTACATAAAGATTAGAAGTAACTAAGTACTACAATACAATAAAATATTAATTGACTTACGAAAATACAACTGTCTTCAAATATATTATTGTACCATCTCAACATTACAAATATTACGCTAGATGCATGCTAGATGGCAGTAGTGAGCAATGCCTTCTCGTCGAGAAGTTCTCGATCTATTTATACTATGTTACTAGTCAAGAAGGCTTTGTTGATTCAGTTTCATTTTTATTAAAATGCAACATTCCACTTCAATTATCCGAATCCCAGTAATCAACGTGACTTGACAGATGATTTTCAATAAATCATTAAACAATCTCTGATACGTGACTATTCATAATATCATATAGCAGAAGCTATAACATAACCTAACTAATATACACAAGTGTTAGAAAAGTTTTAATTAACGACGATGACATAAAAAATAAACATGAATAATTTTAAAAGGAATAATTATTGAATGTACAATTTTCAAATTTGAATGTGGTTGGTGGTTCAATTGATGTTATATTGAACGTGTGCGTAACAGAAGTGGAACTCGTTGATTTAGGCCTACATGGTGTATTCAACTTAGAATAATTATTGAATGTCAGGATCAAGAGGCCTATCAAGCCCTCTTGGTCAGGATGGTGCTCTTCATTTATTTGTAAATCGGATTTCAGAAGATGCATAGGTATGATAAGTGATTTTTATTAATTATTGTCTTGAATGCCAATGCGAGTCATATTTGAAACTGCTGTGCATCGACTGAGTGGTTTGTAATTATATATATATATATATATATATATATATATATATATATATATATATATATATATATATATATTACGTCCAGACCAGCGCAGTTTCAAATGTTGGCAAACAAAGAAACAAATGCTAGGGACGCGATAAAATTGTGCGATAAGCAGCCATGATTGGTTGAAATACGTCCTTTCGTACGGTTTTATTAGTCAAAAGTAGTATGACGTAGTAAGAGTGTAATAGTCAACAAAAACAGTGTCATCGTGCGGGTGAAACTTGACATGAGCAATATGAACAAAAAGTGTTACAACTATCCAATCACCAACAAAATGTTGAAAATATTCAATGAAAATATGTAACCTACAACAAGGATTCAAGCAAAGACGTTGTAGTTATATATCAAGATTCAAGAGACAACAAAATAGCTGGGCTACTGGTTGCGGAAGAATAGGGAGAAGAAGAATTGATGATCCATCAATAATATGCCGATCTGAGGGTGACTACTCTGTTGCACTGTGATATTTATTAGGAACATTATCTTGTTCTAATTTATTATTTTAATTCGTTTTTAAAATGTATATTATGGAGTTTAGACCATACCACCCCAAGAGGGATTTTTTTCCTAAATTTGAGGGATTTTTCAACCTATCTGAGGGATTTTCTTTCGTGAAAACCTGGCAACACTGAAACAGTAGCAGGCAATATTATGGCGGATTTTCTGAAACTAGTAGAAGTAACTGTAATAAATCAAGTTCAATAATGAAGTTTAGGGGAAAAATGACAGAGCTTTTGTGCATGAAACAATTTGCAAGTAAGTGTGAAAATAGCAAGTTGGCGTATGTAGACCATTTCACAAAATGACGTGATCCTAACAACCGTGGTGCAATTTTTTAAAAGTAATTTAGGTTAGGATTGGTTATTAGACTTTGCTTTTTGCAGTTCTTTAAGTTTTTGGGGAGGGGAAATTCCAGTACACGGATTCCTCACTGACAATTATATCTTAAAATATTAAAAAGAGCATATTTGTCTGCGTTTGTCGAATGCGCATCTTCACGGTTACGAATTTTTTTACCATACTTTTCGTTGTGAATTCCAAGTACCACTTCTTTCGCTGTCAAGAATAAACAGTGGATGTCATTTAGAAGTATAAGAGGTCATATAATTTTGGGGTTTATTATTTTAATTACAGAATTCTGTAAGGAAATAATGGTGTAACTTCGATTCGAATCCTTGCCATGTTTATAGTACTTTGGCAAAGTTAGTACCGAGCGGTCTACTGTATGTTACTATATTAGTAGGCCAAATTTGGTTGCAAAACAAAACCATATTCCATTCTTTCTCCTTGGATTTGAAGTTATAAATACGATAATTATTTTTACCCCTCTTCGTAAAGGAGAAACTAGCGTACAGGTATTTCTGGTGATTTGGGAAGTGAAAATCGTTGAATTTATAAGAGATTTTTGTGGAAATGGAATTGAAAATGTAAGATTTTATAAATATATAGGCCTATATAGAGAAAGAAAAATTGTTGGAAAATAGTAAATTACGTTTGAAGTGAGAGGTGCGTCTTAATGGAGGTGAGTATGTTGTTTCTAACTTTCTAGTGAAAGAAGGAAACATAGGGATATAAAATACACGATACGATGTAATGTATTAATGGAATAAGCACTCAAAAATAGTGAAACAACAAATGATAGTAATGAAAAAAACACTTCGTTTATAGGCCTACATCTGCTATTAGTAACTCCTCACTGACAAGAAAAAGTTACCAGTCTTCGCACAGCGATTGAGGGGCTTGATGTCTTCTAAGCTAACATAACCTAAATCATTATAAAAATGATAATCTTACCCGAAATAATTCCATCACATAGGCTATCTACTATTTTTTGTTTGTTAAATCTTTACAATAGCGTTACCAAAGGAAAACTGACAGCAAAAAACGGGCAGATGCACTAGTTTAGCCTTCGTAAATATATATTTTGCTTTACTTCTTCCTCGTAATAAATTGGTAGGCTTAGTTACGAATATTGGCATACTTCTCACGAATATGTACATGGGACGTACGCATAAATGATTCCGCAGAAGGAAGAAAAGAGATCTGTGAACCAAATGGAAAAATATTATATTTAAACTAGTGTTAACACTGCAATTTAAAAAACCTTTTGTAGGCTACCAGTATGTAATTAGACCTATAAATCATTATGTAGGCCTAGGCCTAGTGTTATGGTCAGTCTAAATAATCTCACTTCTTATTTATTTATTTAACCTGGTAGAGATAAGGCCATCAGGCCTTCTCTTCCCCTCTACCAGGGGATTACAACTACAATATTAAGAATACAATTACAATTATAATTACAATCAATATTAAATTTACAAATACAATAAAAATCAAAGTACTAAAAGATTAACTGATTAATAAAAGCTAGACAGTTTATTGTAAAAGTTACGAAGAGAGAAGCCTTTCTTTTATTGATTAAGTAAAAATTAAACCTACTCTACGCAGTAAGAAAATGCTTAATAAGTTTGCTTTTGACAGTCTCTGATGTCACTGGGTAGGGTATTGCACAAGTGTGAGAGTGAGATTGTGTATGATGATGAATACGATGATGTCTTATGTGTTGGTATGGCTAGTATGCAGCTATTTTGCGTGCATGTGAAGAGGTTATGATATGATGACAAGTAACTGAAATGGGAGGCAAGGTAGGTAGGAGTAGAAGTGTGAAGGACTTGGAAAAGGAGAACAGAGAATGAAAATTTCTACGTTCGTTAAGCCGTAGCCAGTTTAGAGTTTGGAAGGATGGGGTACTGTGGTCAGCGCGACGGACATCACAGACTTCTTACAGGTAGAGGAAGTTTTAATCCTAATTTAAACAGTAGCTGTATAATAAAATAAAATAGTGTAGCAAAACTTTATTTACTTCAATCACAACAAGGCCAATTATGTTATTTTAAATGTTTCTCTTACTTGACATTTATTTTAATACTAGCATCACATAATATAGCCTATAAAATATAGGCTATTATTATTATTATTATTATTATTATTATTATTATTATTATTATTATTATTATTATTATTATATCCTTCTTTATGGAAGGAAGCGTCTGTAATTCCAATATTTAAGAATGGTAATAAACATATTGTTAATAATTACAGACCTAGGCCTATTTCAATACTAAATAACTTTTCAAAAATTTTTGAAAAAATTATTCACAAACATGTTTCATTTTATGTTAAATCTAAATTAAATCCAGCTCAACATGGCTTTACTAAAAGCAAATCTACAACGACGAATTTGATCAATTATCTCAATCTTATTATGCCTACAGTTGAATCCCAAGGCCAAATTGATGCCATTTATTTTCATTTCAGTAAAGCATTTGATGTTGTTCCTCATCAAATCTTAATAAGTAAATTAGATTAGTTAGGACTTTCCATTAATTATCTTAGCTGGTTTGAAAACTATTTAACCAACAGACAATCTTGTGTTCGGTTGGGAAACTCTCTCTCTGATCCTTTTACTATTCTTTGTGGTGTTCCACAGGGCTCCACCTTAGGTCCGTTATTATTCTTGCGTTTTATCGATGACATTTGTATGCCCATCTGTTCCCATTATCTTCTCTTTGCCGATGATTTAAAAATATTTAGGAAAATTAATAGTCTTGCTGATTGTCATTTACTTCAAAACGATATACATGCCATTCAACGTTGGTCTGATCATAACGGTATGAAAATTAATATTTCTAAAACATGCGTTATCTCTTTCTCTAGGAAGACAACTACATTAAAGTTCAACTATTCGCTATCGAATGCCGCCATAACCAGGAAGGACTGTATTAAGGATCTCGGTATATATCTTGATTCTAAATTGTACTTTCATGACCATGTTTTTCATTTATTTAATCATTCACTAAGAATGCTTGGTCTCATTAGGTCTATTACTTATTCCTTTTCCTCTCCTGATACACTACTTACATTATATTATGTTTTAGTAAGGTGTAAGTTAGAATATGCATCTGTTGTGTGAACTCTATTACTTCTACTGATTC
>JAJSOF020000040.1:40895500-41067033 GCA_025594305.2 Periplaneta americana | reverse complement strand
AAAACTTTCCCTGGCCACAATTCCTCCTCGTAAGTAACTACCACATAACTACGTACCTTTAGCATTAATTTAACAGATTTTTTACTTCTTTTCCACATCTGACTCACTGTCTGTAAATATGGAGAGAACACTGGAAACCTCATAATCTGTATCCAATTCAATTTCATCGCTCTCATAGTCGCTTACAGGGACGGTTGTTTTCCTACTACCCTGGAGTTTTCGTTTTACTGAACCATCATTCGTGCTAGTACCATTGATGCTGGAACAGTCTGTTTCTTTATTTACTGGACCACAATGTTAAATGGTGTTTTAGAATATACTGAGATATTTGCAGAAGTAAATAATCACATTGATCACATTTTATTAAACCAATTATATCAAAATGAAATACAACTAAGGTACACGAATAATTGTGGTATATAGTTGAGGAATGACTTCTAGTCATGAGGTTAAACATTTTTCACGCAGAGTCCTTACCCTCTGCCAGTCTATTACGTGAAAGTAAACACTATATAGCCAGGTTTAATTGTACAAACAATCTTATATCTATAACTTACCAGTTCTACAGAGGAGAGCTTAATAAAACAGACAAATACAAACTGAATGATTTCGTGTATTCGCACATTCAATACAACGATGCACACTGACCTTGTTAAACATCCATATCATTGCCACGTGTAATGGTAGATAGAAGCACACTATGGGGAACATAATTCCATCACAGTGGCTCAAGGAGTAAAAAAATCTTCCAATATAAATTAAATTATATAGGAATATAATTATTGATTCGATGCTAAAACTGATCAGAAAGAGGAAAAGGAATGATATTTTCGTTGGGTTTTACTTGTTCATAGCTTGATTTTTCTATTATTTTATCTGTATTTATGGCAGTGTGGAAGAGAAGGCCTAATGACCTTAATTACACCAGAATAAATAAATAAAAACAAATAAATATATGAATTAAAAAAACCGTTAAACGTCGGGCACATGATGACATGTTTTATTTTCGGTGCCTGATTTACAACTGTTTTAAATTGAGTTAACTCTCGCAGACATTTCGCTAAGGAGTTCATCAATTCATGTAAGTGACGTTAAGTTAAGATTCATCTTAGCTTAGTAGAAACAATTCGTTTTGGTTGTGTATAGTTAGGTTTCCGGGATTTCCGAAAATGTAATAACCAGTTTAATTAAGAATAGAAGCAGAAAGGAAAACCCATGCAACGCCGGGTGCTTTCAGCTAGTTGTATATAAATTAAATAGGCAAAATTTAATACTTACTTACTTACTGGCTTTTAAGGAACCCGGAGGTTCATTGCCGCCCTCTGATAAGCCCACTATTGGTCCCTATCCTGAGCAAGATTAATCCAGTCTCTACCATCATAACCCACCTCCCTCAAATCCATTTTAATATTATCTTCCCATCTACGTCTCGGCCTCCCCAGAGGTCTTTTCCCCTCTTGCCTCCCAACTAACACTCTATATGCATTTCTGGATTCACCCATACGTGCTACATGTCCTGCCCATCTCAAACGTCTGGATTTAATGTTCCTAATTATGTCAGGTGAAGAATACAATGCCTGCAGTTCTGTGTTGTGCAACTTTCTCCATTCTCCTGTAACTTCATTCCTCTTAGCCCCAAATATTTTCCTAAGCACCTTATTCTCAAACACCCTTAACCTATGTCCCTCTCTCAAGGTGAGAGTCAAAGTTTCACAACCATAAAGAATAACCGGTAATATAACTGTTTTATAAATTCTAACTTTCAGATTTTTTGACAGTAGACTGGATGATAAAAGCTTCTCAACCGAACAATAACAGGCATTTCCCATATTAATTCTGTGTTTAATTTCCTCCCGATTATCATTTATATTTGTTACTGTTCCTCCAAGATATTTGAATTTCTCCACCTCTTCAAAAGATAAATTTCCAAATTTTATATTTACATTTCGTACAATATTCTCGTCACGAGACATAATCATATACTTTGTCTTTTCGGGATTTATTTCCAAACCTATCTCTTTACTTGCTTCCAGTAAAATTCCCGTGTTTTCCCTAATCGTTTGTGGATTTTCTCCTAACATATTCACGTCATCCGCATAGACAAGCAGCTGATGTAACCCATTCAATTCCAAAACCTCTCTGTTATCCAGGACTTTCCTAATGACATACTCCAGAGCAAAGTTAAAAAGTAAAGGTGCATCTCCTTACTTTAGCCCACAGTGAATTGGAAACGCATCTGACAGAAACTGACCTCTACGAACTCTGCTGTACGTTTCACTGAAACACATTTTAATTAATCGAACTAGTTTCTTGGGAATACCAAATTCAATAAGAATATCATATAAAACTTCTCTCTTAACCGAGTCATATGCCTTTTTGAAATCTATGAATAACTGATGCACTGTACCCTTATACTCCCATTTTTTCAACATTATCTGTCGAATACTAAATATCTGGTCAGTAGTTGATCTATTACGCCTAAAATCACACTGATGATCCTCAATAATTTCATCTACATAATGAGTTAATCTTCTCAAAAGAATATTGGACAAAATTTTGTGCGAAGTCAACAAAAGTGATATTCCTCGAAAGTTACTACTGTTAGTCTTGTCCCCCATCTTAAAGATAGGTACGATTATGGGCTCCTTCCATTGTATGCATAATTTAATACATGCCAAAATAAGAACTGCTCTGATCTGCAAAATGTAGTATTTCGGCTCTTGGAACTATACCGTCTATCGCATTTTCTTCACAGAAATGAGAAAGACGAGTATTGTAAAATGAATTTCGCTTGGAATCCTTTTCACTGCCTTCCAAAATTTATTTCAACACTGTTCATAACGAGGAGTAGAACACCAGAGGCTTAGGGCATATCACAGGGAACGAACGGGATCTTAATTCCAGAAGAGTAAGGGCAGTTCGTGGCTTGCGTACATGTAAACGCCTACTCAATTAAGTCATTTACATGTTTCCTGGAACTTGGGGGCAGAAGGTTCAGCGAGCACTTCGCACGCTGCATCTCAATGTAGGCATCCTCATCCCTGGCCATACTTCATGGTGTACCTGCGTCTTCACCTGGTCACGTCCTGGATACTGTATTATCTCCTGTGTCTGATAACAGCTAAAGTCCTGTAGGCAGTTTCGGAGAACATGACGTCACGAAATTTTCATCTCAGCCCATTCCTCCACACATACAAAGCTACAGGAGAATATTTTAAGAAAAAGGCTACAAAAAAAATCGTCTTACGTTATAAGTGATTATTAAGGAGCGGATTTCTATTTAATTAAATATTATTTTTGCGTGTGATAAAACACAATTAACAAATTTCATTATGTATGAAGTTTCCGATAAGCAAATTATAATCTAAAGTATTGAATAAATTAAACAGTCTGTGCTTATTTAGTATTTCATTTATAGCATTAACGTTTTCAGTACGTGTGTACCATTTTCAAATGCGAATGCCTGTTACATTTAAATAGGTCTGCTTGACTGTGGAATTGGAACATTCATGAACATCATTGATGCTGTTAATAAACTACATAAAAACACAACTTAAGGATAAAATATATAAAATACATGTGTTAACAATAGTTCACGTGATCACTTCGATGACATGTTGTTAGAGTAGTCTTCTCTTAATGTGGATCATCGTGGTTAAATATTATAAAATATCCAATAAAATGGTAAATGTTAAAATTAACCTGCACTTAAGCTATAATATCAAATTTAATGTTCACAGCGCACAATGGCTAGACTGAAAACCGCACGAGGTCACTAAGAATTCTGTACTTGTTTAACAACTCTTCCACCAAGCTACAACCAGGTAATACAGGGACATAATTTTATTTTTACTTCAATTTTTATTGTACCTGAGTTTTTTAATGTACTTCACTCCCACCCCTTCTACTAATGAAGTTCCAACTCCACACAGAACCAAGGCCGCATATAGTAAGCAGTACTAAGTTACTGAGCATAGTACGTTCCAGAAATATGTTCGCGTTTTCCAGTGACGAAAGAGCTTTCAATATTGAATCATATTTTCGCACAGGTACTGTCCGTTTGCCTACGTCGCATCCCTATTTCCCCCACCTGCTTCTGCTCGCCCCTCTGTAAAAGCTGGGCTGTCTTAGCTCTTTTCCGAAAACATTAATTTCTCTTATGAATTGGACGTTTACGTAATATTATACAGCTGTTTAATTTAACTTAAATAAAAGGGCCTCGTTAAGTAATTAACTGTCACGTGAGTTCCTCCCTTTCTACATTCCTGCGGCATAACCACTTGGACGGACAGTAGATAGAATGTCTGAGTAATTTTATATTTTCGGGTCGGGCAGAAGTGAAGATTGAATTTACAGTACTTAGAGTAGGTACAGAATTATTTCAACATGAGTTACTAGTGAAGGACGAAACTGGCAATTGGAATTAGATGCAATTATCTATAGTGCGATAATATGCACAAAAGAACTGAAGCCTGTATCGAAATGAACGGCCACCATTTTCAAAATTGTGTTTAAATATTCATATTATGATTATTTTTCAATTTAACTTCTTTCTCTATATTGTACGCTAATGTGCTGTAGGCAGTATAATATGGGTATATACCGCATAATGAATACTTTCGCATGGATAACTCATCTTCGTGAGTAAAAACACTTATTCTTAATACAGTACTGTACTTTGATTAAAGAAAAACCTAATGAAAATTATCAAACTCAAAATCGCGATATTTCCTAGTTTACGTAAATGGATGAACTACTTTTCTTCCTTCCTATACCTAGTAGAGTGATTTGTGTTTTACGCCAGTATCATCCAACTCCAGTCTTGGAGGGGGGAGCAAACGGTGTTTCCGGTTCTCTAAAGGCATAGTCAGGTTAATATTAAAAATGTTAGTAAAAATAAAATGATGTCCATGTACAAAACCTACATACGTACGACGTATCCAATGGGAAATAGTGCAACATATAGCATATATGAACATAAATGAACATCAAAACAACTCAACAAGACTACAGTGTTTTATAGTGATTATCAGTGCAAGTTAATTTTAACATTTACCATTTTATTGGTTATTTTATAATATTTAACCACGATGATCCACATTAAGAGAAGACCACTCTAACAACATGTCATCGAAGTGATCACGTGAACTATTGTTAACATATGTATTTTATCTATTTTATCCTTAAGTTGTGTTTTTATGTAGTTTATTAACAGCATCAATGATGTTCATGAATGTTCCAATTCCACAGTCAAGCAGACCTATTTAAATGTAACAGGCATTCGCATTTGAAAATGGTACACACGTACTGAAAACGTTAATGCTATAAATGTAATACTAGATAAGCACAGAGTGTTTAATTTATTCAACACTTAAGATTACAATTAACAAAGTTAAAAATTCCAAACATGAAGTTTCAAGTTTAAAACCCGAATTTTATTTCACATAAAAACACATATTTTCACAAAAAATTATGTAAATACATATTTTCAGGAAATCTATTATAAACACATAAATTTTGGAATTCTTTTACTTAAATATTTTTTTACAAGAACTTTTAAACATTTTAAAACTAAATCAATTATGTCACTCAGAAGTACGTTATCTTTTTTTTTTAAGAATTCTTGGTTGCTTCGTGTTTCTAAGCGCTGTGTGGTGTATCCGTGATCCATTTTCATAATAGTATCGCCTCAAGTTCTGAGAACTGCTAGGCAGCATATCAGTGTTATTATTAGAGAATAACTTAACATGGACAAGGAGGAGAGATCTTGCAACACATAATTAGGAATGTTTATTGTTGCTGAAGATGATTTCATTCCACGCTTTGTTTGTGAAACATAACAGATAAGAGCTCGGGTATGAACATTATTTAATTTAAACAAATCTCTCGCCTCTCGCTCATGTCCATCAAGTAAGGCAATACGTCTTGTTGTGATTCCCTGTTATTGGGCTTCGTCAATCGATATCCTTCAAGATATACTGAAGAATGGTTGTTTAAAAAACGATTTGGCTTTCCTATCTAAGCTTTTTGTGTGACACCATAAAAAAAACTCGAAACATTAAAAAACCTGTTTTCTGAAACAGGGAGGTGCGTGCCGTGGAAATTAAACTAGACTCACTACCAGGTTCAGAAGTACAAGTACTAAGGGACAAATTCCAGAATGTGTTTGGGAAAAACGATGGATATAAAAAAATGTGTAAAGTTGCTCAAGTATTGGAGGGTGTGCCTGTAGGTGAAATTGACGGTGTTTGTGTTTGGGACATTCCTCTCTTTAAATATGCACGTCTGACGTCCTGTGTTGTGGAAAGATCGTTTTCACAGTATAAGTCGTTGTTCAGAGATAATCGGCATGCATTTGTGATGGAGAATTTGGAGATGACCTTTGTTGTTCACTGCAATTCTCGGCCAACTACTAGCACTCAAGTGTGGTTGGCGAGTATCTACTAACATTTTTTTTCAAAGCTAAGTAAGGTATTTTTGTCATATTAAAAAAAATTAATATATATTTTTTTTATTTTTAGCAAATATTTTCGTACTTTTTAGCACATAAAAATAAATATATTTAAATTTTTAGCACATAAAAATCCGCTCCCTAGTGATGATAGATACATTTCATCACGACCATCATCTACTTCCTTCACTTTAGTTAATGAGAATGTTTCAACTTCAGCATAATAAGCATTCAATCAAAATGAATTTTCTGAACTATGAAATGTTGAATGTTTAAATTATCTACTAATTTTGAAATATTGAAACGTTCTTTTGTTCATAATGCTGCAACAGTGCACAAAGCAGTATTGAAAGACTCTCAGTATTTATATTTTCAAATAAGGTAAGCCTCTCTAAGTTCTACACCTTAAGCCAGTCATGTCAATTGATGCCCATAGGAGCAAGCGCGCGCTTTAGAGTCAGGAGAGCCTGAGCGCTTTACAGCGGAAAGGAAAGAGACAGACGAAAGAAGTGGTATATGTCGCTTGGTCAAACTATATGCAGGAATGACCAGCACTGATTCAATACATAAAGGGAAGAGAACTTATTAAAACTGTATCCATGGTAATTTTTAGATCTGAGAAGTTTAAGTGCATTATAAGTATGAAAGTTTTAATTTTAATGCTCATTTTTCACAAGTTTGATTTTTTTATTAAAAAAAATTTTCTCAACTTTTTTAATAGAAAAGTGAAATTTTCAGATATAGGCCTATTTATTTAGCAGCCTTACAGAATGATTTCTTAAATCTAATAAACCGTAAATACGTATTACTCAAGCGCATTTTCCTGATCTTGACGTCGTGCGCGGGCATCAAGCACTAGGTATGGAATGAGGAAGGGCTATATATATGAATAAGCAGCCTGTTGGATTTAAAACACAGTGGTGCACAAACTTCAAACGGAACGTGAAATTTTATGTCGTTATTTTTATATGGCTTCTTTCTGTTTGATATTACGTATATTGTCTGAAAACAAAAGTACTAATACCAATTTCTTAATATTGCAGTTGTGTTTTAAACGTTAATAACATAATAAAGAGTTAAGAAGGAATATTCACATGCATTCCATAGTAGTACGACTATACTGTACTAAGTGAATGAAACATCATTCATAAAGAAAGTGATATCCCAAAGGAAGAGATTGAGTGTGACATGATAAGCTGGAATTTATATCGATGATATCTTTACCCTCTTAAAAGTAATGAATAAACTAATCAAAACAATATTACAGTACAAAGCAAAGTTACCTAGTTTAACTGTAACTAATATTAAAAAACAAAACTCTTAACGCAGTATGCTTTTGAGGTGATATTGGTGCGCATCTTTCTATCATCAGAATATTAAATTATTTTCTCGAAATCTGCTGAAGCTATAGAGCTGACGTTTTTGCAACACATGGGCACATATCTTTTGTTTTTTATGTAAGAGTAGTTGCTTTGTTTTATTCATTTCCTTACAAACATTTTCCATGCGAATATTTTCAAAATTTCCAATACACTATCTTCAGTAATACGTATTTACGATATATTAGATTACGAAAACATCGTTTCAGTACCTGTAAGGCTACTAGATAAACATATCTGAAAATTTCACTTTTCTGTAAAAAAAAAAAATATTCCTTCTGAATAAAAAAAGCAAACTAGTGAAAAATGATCGTTACAATTAAAACTTACATCCTATAATGGACTTATACTTCTCAGACAAATCTAAAAATTAACAAGGGTACAGTTTTAATAAGTTCTCTTCCCTTTATCTATTGAATCAGTGCTGGCCATCCCTGTATATAGCTCGACCAAGCGGCATATACTACCTCTTTCGTCCGTCTCTTTCCTTTCCGCTGTAAAGCGCTCAGGTTCTCCTCAGCTCTAAACCGCGCTTGCTCCTATGGGCATCAATTGACATGATTGTTCTAACGCATCATGCGTCAAGTTACTGCTGCCAACTTTGGGCCATCGTATCTTAACAAAAATGACAAGTGACGAACTTTGGAGAACTACCTTATCCATACTAATAATAAATCTGTAGCCGAAATTTTTCTGGTAATTTTCGATTTTCCAAAAATAATTGGTCCTAACATATATAATTAACCACCCTGAAACCGAAAATCGCTTTTTGAAATTTTTGTTTGTATGTATGTCTGTCTGTCTGTATGTTTGTTATCTTTTCACGCGATAATGGCTGAACCGATTTCGATGAAAGTTGGAATATAAATTAAGTTCGTTGTAAATTAGATTATAGGCTATATGGCATTCAAAATACGTTATTTAAAAGGGGGTTATAAGGGGGCCTGAATTAAATATATCGAAATATCTGGCTTATTATTGATTTTTGAAATATATTACATAACAACAGTTTCTTTAAAAATGATTTCTGATAAGTTTTATTCTCTGAAAAATTTTGATAGGACTGATATTTAATGAGATAAATGAGTTTTAAAATTAAAATAACTGCAGTCTAAGGCCGTGTAATGAAGTAAACAAATGACTTCGTCTATAAGGGGCCTTGGTCAACAACAATCGAAAGCTATGAATCATAGCCTACAGAAAATGTTTCTGTGTTTGTATGAACAATATCGGAAGCTAAATTAACCGATTTGTATAAATAATTATTATTTCACCATTGGAAAGTGTAGTTTCTCTGGATGGACATAATGCTATAATGTTATTACAATAACTTGTGAGTGAATTGAGGACAGGTAAAATTAAAATAGCTTCTTATGCACAGAAAACTTGAGAGGCTATTGTGTGTATTCGTTTCCTGTATTTCTTAAAATAATGTTTATCTCAGAGAATTAACGAACAACGAGAGTGTATTGATTTAGTATGCAGTAATAATATGTTAGCTTAGCATTTCATTAATTTATAATCCAAATTTTAACTATGCTCAATTGAATCGAGTTAAAATACATAAAATACATATGCATTAAATGCAATGCAAAAATTTGGAGAATGAGCCAAATAGATTATGTTGCCCTGTTGTAAAATAAAATTTGATCCTCCTGAGATTCAAGAGCCCCCATAACAAATTAAAAACTTGCTTATCGGGGTACATCCGTTATCAACACACTTTTTATATAACATAATATAATATAATATAATATAATACAATATAATATACTATATTATAATATAATATAATTTAAGTTATTTAAGTTATTTGAAGGGTTCAGAACCATAGTGGGCCAATCGCCATTTACTGAATACGTAGAAAACAAGAGTTAAAATTAAGTTATTACCATAATTCAATGGAAACCTATAACAAGTAAAATAAAGTATACACATTAAATCTAAATGATGCCAATGTTCATTGAACTATGGATGCATGTAATAAAAAGTAAGAAACATGTTAAAGGAATTGTCATTGCACCACATGAGTGGCCTCTGGATCAAAATGATCGCATTTTAATTATTTAAATATAATTTAAATTAAGTAACATATTAAACGATTTATCCTTATATCAAACACGAATGTTCCCTGGATCAAATGTCCTATTTTAATTATGTAATTACTTTATATTTATTTCTAACGGGTGCAGCGGAGCGCACGGGTACGGCTAGTTTAAAATATTTTTAAACATCGTATTGTTCGTAATATTTCCACAGTGCGTTACTGAGTATGATAAAATAGAGCGTTTAAATCTCTAGTATTTCAAAGCTATCAAAATAGTTTTGTTCATAATCCCTTCCAGGAAGGCAAGTACACAGTGTAAATGTCCAATACCGCACAAGTATTCAAACGTCATATTGTTCATAATGCTTCCATAATGTGACACCAAGGATGAAAAATAATGTTAAAATTGCTAGTATTAAAATTATTTTAACAGTAGAGGAAAGTAGCCTAATGTGGGGTGATGCTTAATATGAGGCCTACTTAAGATTCTCAGCTGTTTGGCGCTGATATCGTCTGCAAACTTAGAGTACAAGAGCACAGGCAACAACATTTTCTGTAAGTCATCACATTCCTGTGTAAGAATCCGCCTCGGTGAGCCGAAGAAATAAGTTGGTATCTCGATAATTTTTGTTGGTAGTGAAGTCAGTGTATATAAATACAGGGACATCATTTTATTTTTACTTCAATTTTTATTGTACCTGAGTTTTTAATGTACTTCACTCCCACCCCTTCTACTAATGAAGTTCCAACTGTCCTCTACACAGAATGAAGGCCGCATATCGTAAACAGCACTGAGTTAGTATAGTACATTCCAGAAATATGTTTGCGTTTTACAGTGACGAAAGAGCTTTCAATATTGATTCATATTTTCGCACAGATATTGTCCGTTTGCCTACGTCGCATCCCGATTTCCCCGTCCTGCTTCTCCTGCGCCCCTCTGTAAAAGCTGGGCTGCCTTAGCTCTTTTCTGAAAACATTAATTTCTGTTAGGAATTGGACGTTTACGTAATATTATACAACTGTTTAAAATAACTTAAATAAAAGGGCCTCGTTAATTAACTGTCACGTGATTCCCCCTTTCTACGAACCTGCGACATAAGCACTTGGACGGACAGTAGATAGCATGTCTGAGTAATTTTATCTGTGCGGGTCGGGCAGAAGTGAAGATTGAATTTACAGTACGTAAGGTACTCTTTTATAGAGTAGGTACAGAATTATTTCAACATGAGTTACTAGTACGAAGGACGAAACTGGCACTTGATATTAGATGCAATAGTCTATAATGCGATAATATGCACAAAAGAACTGAAGCCTGTTTCGAAATGAACGGCCACCATTTTCAAAAATGTGTTTAAATATTCATATTATGATTATTTTTCAATTTAACTTCTTTCTATATATTTTACGCTAATGTGGTGTAGACAGTATAATATACACTCCATAATGAATACGTTCGCATGGATAACTCATTTCGGGAGTAAAAACACTTATTCTTAATACAGTACTGTATTTTGATTAAACAAAAACCTAATGAAAATGATCGAACTCAAAATCGCGATATTTCCTAGTTTACGTAAATGGATGAACTACTTTTCTTCCCTCCTGTACCTAGCAAAGTGATTTGTTTGTGTTTTACGCCAGTATCATCGAACTACAGTCGTAGAAAGGGGTAGCAAACTGTGTTTCCGGTTCTCTAAAGGTATAGCCAGGTTAATATTAAAAATGTTAGTAAAAATAAAATGATGTCCCTGTATAAGAAATAAATGTTTGTTTTTAACAAATTTATCCTCAAGAGGTTGTATGAAAATTACGCTGGGTACTCTATTCTAAAGAATAGGTGGAAGCTTCAGTCATTCAACATGAACGGTTTCCTATTATGGAGTAGAGCGGAGGGCCTGATATGGGGTACCTCATGTTAGGGAATATACATGTCCAGATACTCACGATTAGAAAACTTTGGCATCTCTTTGTGTTTCAACTGCTTCGAACTGCACGTAGCCTGCAACTAATGATGAAGTGAATGTAAGCGTATCGTCCGCTCCGTACACCTAGCTCGGCCACATGGTTTGCGTACGTGAGGAACAGTGTTGCCAGCGTGTCACAACCCTGTTCCCATGCAATGAGTACACGACTATTAGCGCGATTTATTCGAAATCTGTATTATTTTCCACGCAAATACTACTGTAACATGGCCATACATAAGCTTACTCTGTTCGCGTAGGCTTCCGCGGCTGATGTACATGGTGTGTGGATAAGCTTCAGGGCTTCTACTGCGTTGTCTTGGTGTTATTGGCTGACGTTTCGACCGCTGTGTTGTGGCCATCTTCAGAGCAGTTGTTGGAAGAAGATGGCCACAACACAACGGTCGAAACGTCAGCCAATAACACCAAGACAACGCGGTAGAAGCCCTGATGCTTATTCACACACCATAAGCTTACTCTATCATCCTACTTGAGATAAAAGTCCAATTTTGAGCAGTTACATGATAAACTTAATAATAATTTCAAGATACAAAAGACCATTATTTTCGAAAACCGTCCTTCTGAGAACAAAAAGTTATTAGACTTTCTTGTTAGTCATAATTCGAAATATCATATCCCAGAAGGATTGTAAAAGGTTCCTTCCACCCTGAATTTATATTCTTATAGACAACATAGTTGTCGACCTGGTTGGCGAGTTGGTATAGCGCTGGTCTTCTATGCCCAAGGTTGCGGGTTCGATCCCGGGCCAGGTCGATGGCATTTAAGTGTGCTTAAATGCGACAGGCTCATGTAAGTAGATTTACTGGCATGTAAAAGAACTCCTGCGGGACAAAATTCCGGCACATCCGGCGACGCTGATATAACCTCTGAAGTTGCGAGCGTCGTTAAATAAAACATAACAATATAGTTAGCCACCGGCGTGGCGCTTGCCTGCCGGTCTGAAGTTGCGCTCGGGTGCGGGTTCGATCCCCGCTTGGGCTGATTACCTGGTTGGGTTTTTACCGAGGTTTTCCCCAACCGTAAGGTGAATGCCAGGTAATCTATGGCGAACCCTCGGTCTCATGTCGCCAAATACCATCTCGCTATCACCAATCTCATCGACACTAAATAACCTCGTAGTTGATACAGCGTCGTTAAAAAACCAACTAAAAAAACATAGTTTTTTTAATTTTATTTTATTTTATGATTTATTATTATTTAAATATTTTATTGTAATTTTTATCCAATCCTATAGCCTGTATATCTTCTAGATTCAGCAATCAGGTGATGGGCATCAGACAGTTTAATAATTTACATAGAGCATACTGTAAACACATCAATCGAAGACAGTTTTCATCTATGATACCCTTCAAACGACCGGAACCGACTGGTCGACAGTGATGCTTCATCAGGTGTTTTGCTTTCTGTGGAGTCAGGACACGCGGTAGCCAGCCTGCTGCGTACAGTACGGACCGATCCACCGACCGCGCGTACAGTATACCATGACTCTCGGTCGGTCGTTTGTATTGGAATGTAGAGCTCTAACAAAGAGCAACATGCCACGGTGTTCTAGGAGGATTGAAGAATTAGTAACATATAAAATTTAAGCAAGAAAAGAGGTAACTTGCAGATTTTAATTTCTGCTTCAGGTCTGCCGGCAGTGTTCGTGGTGCCGTGGGTGTTGGCGCGAGCGTTTCTGGACGACACGCTTTGCTGGACCACCAAGACCAGGCACCTGCTCTTCCTGCTGATACGCGTCCCGATCACCGTCTCCATTCTCGTAAGTGTATAATAATAATAATTACATAATCTATATATGGAAAGTTCCAGGAGTGAATTTCTTACAGAGAGCTCTAGAATAATCCGACATTTCTGTTCCTGATGCAGAAGCAAGTTTGTTCCCCTACTCCTCTCCAAATTTCGGCATGGTGAGGCTTGAGTGATTACTAGAGCGGTGCGGACGGAGCACATGACAGACAGAATGGCATCATAGCAAGGGTTCCGACGTTACTCGGCCTGTTCCCTGTGTACAAGCGACGGTCATGTACAGGATGTGTTGACGTACAGACGACACAATAGAAATGACACAGTTCCCTAACGTTTCTACAATTCATTTCCTACAGATACTTTAATAAGATTTCAAAATTACAAAACTAATTAACCATTTCATCCGAAACAAATAATACATAGTTTACATGTATGATTTCATATAGAACACAAACAAAATCACTGTTTATTTGTAACGGGTTCACGATATTCTATTCGCAAAAGCACTTGAACAATTGTTTTTTGTCTTTCCTTTTCTTTGCAATGAGTGTGATTTATTAATGCACATGTGATACGTTATCTGATTTCTTCCAAATATTGTTACAATGCACAACAAATGACATTTGTAAGTTATGAACAGAAAAAGAATGTCGTCTATCTGATAGCATGGCCTTATATGTGGAGAAGCTTTTTTCTACGTCTGTTGAAACAACTGGGGCATATATAAAATCCTGTACAACATTTTTTTTCAACTTCTGTTAGTTGTTCAAACGAAGCCTTATCTCCAGAAATACTGTCACTAATCTTGCAAAGTGTATAATATCCACCATTTTTTCAACATATTTATTTTCGCAGATATTATTTTACCAATTTTATCGTCTACTTGAGTCACTTTCTTCCACATTTCTTCATGGAACACGGATGAAGAACTATGACCCTCCTCACATTTTCCACCTTCTTCTTTCAACTTCATGAGAGCACGTTTGTGTACATCCCAATTTACATGTCTTCGAACATTATATACTCTATTTACTGCTGGTTGGCAAGTTCGTATAGCGCTGGCCTTCTATGCCCAAGGTTGCGGGTTCGATCCCGGGCCAGATCGATGGCATTTAAGTGTGCGTCATTAAATAAACCATAACATTAACATTCTATTTACTGAAACTGATATTTTACACAATTTTCAGAATAGTTTATCTTTGTTGCGACAAAAAATATCACCATATTAGGAAATAAGTCTCTTAAACTTTGCCGAACGAATTTGCTCCGTCTTAGGCATCGTAACACTACGTAGAACCGAACTGTTCTTATGTTTCTTTAGTACTGACGTTAGCTTTACTACGCTGTACCTACTGCTTGCAGCTATCCTGTGTACCGCAGAGTCAGACCTCTGCAGGTACACAAGGTGAATTAACAACCCTTGCCCTGTTGCCGGTGTGTCGAACAACTGCTCCTTTGCACTGCTCTAGTGATTACAGATTTGGTTATGCAAAGCGAGACGTTTTCGTGGCTAGTTCAGCCAAAAGACGATTAACGCGACCAAGTTACTAATTAAGATGTCAAGTGGAGTTGCAGACACACATTTAGTTTGGATAGGATTTCAGTACACATGAATGCTGTATCCCAGCAAGTCAACGGATGTTGTGTTTGTGTTTCAGCTTAATTTCGCGCTGTTCGTCAACATCGTGCGGGTCCTGCTGCTGAAGCTGCGGGCTTCCGTCTGCGACGAAACGCGAACATACAGGTGAGTGGATAGCGGCCAGGCGTTGTACGGTACTTCGTAAGTGAAGCGCTAATTTAGACATACGGACATTAAAATTCGTGATCAAGCAACCATACACCTGTGTTCGATGGTATAGCAGATTTCAGTCTGTATGATCTCATAACAATGTTACGAATTAATTGTGAGCGGAAATGAGCGACCCAGTATGAGTGAGTGAGTGAGTGACAATCCGACTAACCGAGCGCTTTACTGGTTAAACGACTCATCGAGCGCGTGACTGACTGACCGTGTGACTGAGCGCGTGAAAGAACTGACCGACTAACTAAACAAGTGAAAGAATTGACCGATTGACTGAGCACGTGAAAGAACTGACCGACTGACTGAGCACGTGAAAGAACTGACCGACTAACTAAACAAGTAAAAGAATTGACCGATTGACTGAACGCGTGAAAGAAGTGATCGATTGACTGAGCGCGTGAAAGAACTGACCGATTGACTGAGCGCGTGAAAGAACTGACCGACTGACTGAGCACGTGAAAGAACTGGCCGATTGACTGAGTGTCTGAAAGAACTGATCGACTGACTGAGCACGTGAAAGAACTGATCGATTGACTGAGCACGTGAAAGAACTGATCGATTGACTGAGCACGTGAAAGAACTGATCGATTGACTGAGCACGTGAAAGAACTGATCGATTGACTGAGCACGTGAAAGAACTGACTGACTGAGCACGTGAAAGAACTGACCGACTGACTGAGCACGTGAAAGAACTGATCGATTGACTGAGCGCGTGAAAGAACTGATCGATTGACTGAGCGTCTGAAAGAACTGACCGACTGACTGAGCGCGTGAAAGAACTGACCGACTGACAGAGCACATGAAAGAACTAACCTATGACTGAGCGCGTGAAAGAACTGACCGACTGACTGAGCGTCTGAAAGAACTGATCGACTGACTGAGCACGTGAAAGAACTGATCGATTGACTGAGCACGTGAAAGAACTGATCGATTGACTGAGCACGTGAAAGAACTGATCGATTGACTGAGCACGTGAAAGAACTGATCGATTGACTGAGCACGTGAAAGAACTGACTGACTGAGCACGTGAAAGAACTGACCGACTGACTGAGCACGTGAAAGAACTGATCGATTGACTGAGCGCGTGAAAGAACTGATCGATTGACTGAGCGTCTGAAAGAACTGACCGACTGACTGAGCGCGTGAAAGAACTGACCGACTGACAGAGCACATGAAAGAACTAACCTATGACTGAGCGCGTGAAAGAACTGACCGACTGACTGAGTACGTGAAAGAACTGACCGATTGACTGAGCGTCTGAAAGAACTGATCGACTGACTGAGCACGTGAAAGAACTGATCGATTGACTGAGCACGTGAAAGAACTGATCGATTGACTGAGCACGTGAAAGAACTGACTGACTGAGCACGTGAAAGAACTGACCGACTGACTGAGCACGTGAAAGAACTGATCGATTGACTGAGCGCGTGAAAGAACTGACCGACTGACTGAGCACGTGACAGAACTGACCGATTGACTGAGCACGTGAAAGAACTAACCTATGACTGAGCGCGTGAAAGAACTGATCGACGACTGAGCACGTGAAAGAACTGACCGACTGACTGAGCGCGTGAAAGAACTGACCGACTGACAGAGCGTAAGAAAGAACTAACCTATGACTGAGCGCGTGAAAGAACTGATCGACTGACTGAGCACGTGAAAGAACTGACCGACTGACAGCGCGTGAAAGAACTGACCGACTGACAGAGCGTATGAAAGAACTAACCTATGACTGAGCGCGTGAAAGAACTGATCGACTGACTGAGCACGTGAAAGAACTGACCGACTGACTGAACGCGTGAAAGAACTGACCGACTGACTGAGTGCGTGAAAGAATTGACCGACTGACAGAGCGTATGAAAGAACTAACCTATGATTGAGAGCGTGACTGACTGACCGACTGAGTGCATGACATACTAAATACGTGTGAGTGAGTGAGTTAACTCAATGATAGTGTAGGTTGGAGTGAGGGTGAGAGTGGTTGACAGGAACAGGGACTAAGACTGGGATAAATTGAGTGCTTGGATAATTGAGTGACTGAGTGAGAAATAGATACCTACACAGATGTATATTCACTCGTATTCCACGACGCTCGAAAATAAGGGACAAGAAGATATTAGACTACTTTCAACATTCTAATCTCCAGATCTGTTGCCGCTGTTTTCTTCTCATACCTTCCATTCTCATGATCTCTCGAGATACTTATTCACTTGCTACTTTCTCCCCTCCGAGCTTTGCTTTCCTTTCTTCTGGCTATTTTTATATTTGTTTCGTACTTGATAACTCATATCCTGACGTCGCAGCTTCTGCATTTGTAGCTTGTCTCATACGGGTATGATTCATTGCTGAAATTTCTGTTCCTTTCTCTGTACCGGTAATTTGGAAGATGACGAATCGGTACCAAAATGGTAGGCCTACACAGAAGTGTGCGTCCGTTTAAATCTGAACTTCAGTAATTCCTGCTGAAACGGTACTCACACAGACAACGAAGTATGATTAAAAACAGAAATTACATGACCTAACAACAGTGTGTTAAATATACGGTCTGTAATTATTTTGTAAGAGTGCTAGTGATTTGCCTGATTCATTGCAGACGATGGGCCAAGTCGACGTTGGTGCTAGTCCCTCTGTTCGGGGTGCACTACACCCTCTTCTTAGGGATGAGCTACAGCATGGGAGTGCATCCAGGGGTGGAGCTTGTCTGGCTCTTCTGTGATCAACTCTTCGCTTCGTTTCAGGTATGGTTCCAAATGTTCATTCTCAAGGCAAAAGCCACTATATTCAGTAATAAATAAGCTATATTTGTATCGCACGGTATTTACTTGGGTTGGGTCGAAGAAAGTGATGCCTCCTCTTTTCTTTTTTTTTTTTTTTTTTCAAACCTAGCGACCGATACTGTTGCGTATTTCATTTAGTGACCGTAAGACATCTCTAGTTTCACCATACCGAGCGACAATGAGGTACGCTATATGAAAACCAAACAATAGCTGTTCAAAATGATAGACGTTTCCGGTATCCTGTAAAAGATTCCTTCTATGGACTGGCTGAAATAAAACAGTTTAAAGAGGCAGATCGATATACGACGTTAGGATAACAGAGCTTTGCGAAATATATTGTAAACTAAAATTATTATTTTCAATCGATTAAAATTATTTGTCTCAAAAATATACAAATACATATGCATTTCTAATGTGCTTCTATAATGTCGCATATTTCTTGAATGATTCCTGATAAATAAATAATTTTAGTATGTAACATTCTCTTTACTTGGGGCGTCATTTTGGCAAAGGAAGTTTTACCCTAGGTCAATTTCTAATGGAGTTAGGTCAGTCCAATTTTAAAAAAAATTCTTTGAGGTCCCAAATTCGATTTTCAAGTTTGAATTATATAAATTTCTTAGTTTATTCACAAGCATCATGTCACCAAAGTTTGAAAGACATTAAGAAAAAATGTGGATTTTTTTATCCTAAGAGTTGATGTACTGTATACCTTAAAGATTGAAATATAAGAATCACTTAAGCATGTCAATAAATTGGTGATTCAGGAAATTGAAAAATACGATTTATATGATTTATAGGACTTTTCATTTTTTGTAAATTAAATTAATTATTCAACCCAGTAAATATTATAAAGATAAATGTTGACAATGTTAATGCACTCATAGAAAGACTTAAAACAATAAGTAACTTCAAGAATATAAAAAATATTGATTGCAGTGTAGCATTTATTATTTTGAAAAAATAGTTTTGAAACAATCATACAATACTTTCAATGTTAAAGTTGGCGTGATTGAGGCATTACGAGCTCTCATATTGAATTACCCTGAATTTACATCTGCTGTGTTGAAATGTGTCTGGGTTCTTTGTGCATCTGCTGACGCTGAAAGGTTTTTCTCAACGTGTAATTTAAATATTAGTGACTGTAGGCGCACAATGAAAGAAAATAATATTTTCACTTATCCTATGCTTTCATTCCACAAATAGAAACAGCAGATGTTACATAGTGCAAATAATGTTTTTTTTTGTTTCCCCAGTGTTACTGAATAAAGCTATGTTTAATTTCAATATGTAGAATAAATTGTTGTATGAAATGTTTTTATCATTACTTTGACGTCTAATACGTAACATAAGTTTTTTCGACAGTAATCTCACTAGAGATTTTGATTTTATCGATAACTCTGCGAGTGGAACACGAGCAGATTTATCTAGAGAAAATAAAAACTCGAGTGGGATTTAATTGATTATTACACGATTAGAAGAAAGTATATAAAGATTAGAAGTAACGAAGTACTCCAATACAATAAAATATTAATTGACTTACGAAAATACAACTGTCTTCAAATGTATTATTGTACCATTGTATTCCGTTAGATGGCAATAGTGTGTTATGATTAGCTGTTTTCTTGTTATCAGTTGTGCCAACTATAGAATCTTCACTGAACTCTGTGGAGGATACTAATCGAGAAGGCTTTGTTGATTCAGTTTCATTTTTATTAAAACAGTTGCATTCCACTTCAATTATCCGGATCCCAGTAATCAACGTCACTTGACAGATGATTT
Source organism: Periplaneta americana (assembly GCA_025594305.2). Taxonomy (NCBI): domain Eukaryota; kingdom Metazoa; phylum Arthropoda; class Insecta; order Blattodea; family Blattidae; genus Periplaneta; species Periplaneta americana. Next base: position 41,047,068 of record JAJSOF020000040.1, on the reverse strand, counting down.
TCAATAAATCTTAGCATTAAATAATCTCTGATACGTAACTATCCATAATATCGCACAGCAGAAGCTATAACATAACCTAAATATAATTAACAAATCTTTGAAAAGTTATAATTAGGAATGATGAAATAAGAAAAGTTTTAATTAAGGATGATGAAATAAAAAATAAACAGGAATAATTTTAAAAGGAACAGTTATTGAAAGCACAGTCTTCAAATTTGAATGTTTTAGTGGTTGTTGGTTCAGTTGATGTTATATTGGACGTGTGCGTAAAAGAAGTGGAATTCGTTGATGTACATGATGTATTCCTCAACTTATTCAGGATTTCCGAATGGTGTTCTTCATTTATTTGTAAATAGGATTTCAGGGAAGGTGCAAAGCTATGACCAGTGATCTTTATTAATTGTTGTTCTTGAATGCCAATGCGTGTCATATTTGAAAGTGCTGTGTATCAACTGGAGTGGTTTGTAATTTTCTGTTTTTTTTTTTTTGTTTTTTTTTTTTACGTGCTGACCAATGCAATTTGAAATGTTGGCAAACAAAGAAACAAATGCTAGCGTAGTGATAAAAACAAACAAATGCTACGGACGCGATAAAATTAAAAAAATGCTGGGAACGCGATAAAATTGGGCGATAAGCAGCCATATTGGTTGAAAGACGTCCTTTCGTACCGTTTTATTGGTCAAAAATAGTATGACGTAGTAAAAGTGTAATAGTCACATAAAAATCGCTTTCCAGTTTATACGAAATTATTGCGATTATCTTACAACTAATTAGCGACAAAACGCAAAATATAATACTTTTATAACGATTTTATTTTTTAGAAATTAATACGAAACTCTGTGGTCTCTAGCTCAATATGTAAGTTACCCGTCGCGTCGTAAAATAACCAATTACAAAAAAGTTACTCGTCGACTGCAACACAAAGCAGGTAAACCGCAAACAACTAAGACACAGTAGTTCAACGGGGTATGACCCACACCGCCTTCTATTGTACACAGTAGAGGGACTCTAGAACACAGTTAACCTGAAACCACATGCCTCTCTCCCATCGGGCACTAAGTTTCGCTCCCTGGTCATTACTACTATGAATACTTAAAATATGTTTTAAGGGTGATAATCTATGAATTATCGTCTATGAACGAAGCTTATACATTCTTTATTTCACTATTTAAACCTTCACTATGGTAGGTCTGCTTTCTAAGCCCATCTGGGTAATGAAGTCAGTGAGTCGATTTACTTACTATTAGATGCTAATCTCCCTTAGAAAGAGGGGCACAGACTGATCTCCCTCACACGTAGGCCACTTGAGTGAGCCCATTATATTACCCGAGATGAAATGATGTGCATGCCCTAAAGCCCTCCTGCTAAAGCCCCGAAATGTCCAACAGCCTGCAGAATCCCTTTCCCTTTTCATGTTAGCATCAACGAGATCCCGGAATCCCGATCACACGAGATATAATGAGCCCAGGAGAGTGCTCACTGTACATAAAACTACCGCCAATAACTGATGGCCACTGGTCACGGGGTCAAAGTTCGGTGACGGCCCGCAGCCGACTCTGCATCGGTCGTAAGTCCGAAACGAGGGAAAGAAAATGAGATGTTGATAAAAGGGGAAGTGTAGATGAATTGGAGAGTGTTGGTAGAATGATATGGAGATATAGGAGTACTCCGAGAAAAATTCTCTGCAATAGCTTTGTGGTCGAACCAAAGCCCCCTGGATGGAAGACCAGCGCGCTAGCACCTGAGCCAGTTACTTATTCAACCCCGTCTGATTGTTCGCAGGGCTCCTTTGGCAGTTCTGTACTGTTTCCTGTGGTGTCTGATTGTTCGCAGGGCCTTCGTGGCCGTTCTGTACTGTTTCCTGTGAACCAGTCTGATTGTTCGCAGGGCTTCTTCGTGACTGTTCTGTACTGTTTCCTGTGAACACGGTCTGATTGTTCGCAGGGCTTCTTCGTGGCTGTTCTGTACTGTTTCCTGTGAACACGGTCTGATTGTTCGCAGGGCTTCTTCGTGATTGCCGTTCTGTACTGTTTCCTGTGAACACGGTCTGATTGTTCGCAGGGCTTCTTCGTGGCCGTTCTGTACTGTTTCCTGTGAACCCCGTCTGATTGTTCGCAGGGCTTCTTCGTGGCCGTTCTGTACTGTTTCCTGTGAACCGTCTGATTGTTCGCAGGGCTTCTTCGTGGCCGTTCTGTACTGTTTCCTGTGAACACGGTCTGATTGTTCGCAGGGCTTCTTCGTGGCCGTTCTGTACTGTTTCCTGTGAACACGGTCTGATTGTTCGCAGGGCTTCTTCGTGCTGTTCTGTACTGTTTCCTGTGAACACGGTCTGATTGTTCGCAGGGCTTCTTCGTGGCCGTTCTGTACTGTTTCCTGTGAACACGGTCTGATTGTTCGCAGGGCTTCTTCGTGGCCGTTCTGTACTGTTTCCTGTGAACCCCGTCTGATTGTTCGCAGGGCTTCTTCGTGGCCGTTCTGTTCTGTTTCCTGTGAACCCCGTCTGATTGTTCGCAGGGCTTCTTCGTGGCCGTTCTGTTCTGTTTCCTGTGAACCCCGTCTGATTGTTCGCAGGGCTTCTTCGTGGCCGTTCTGTACTGTTTCCTGTGAACACGGTCTGATTGTTCGCAGGGCTTCCTCGTGGCTGTTCTGTACTGTTTCCTGTGAACCCCGTCTGATTGTTCGCAGGGCTTCTTCGTGGCCGTTCTGTACTGTTTCCTGTGAACACAGTCTGATTGTTCGCAGGGCTTCTTCGTGGCCGTTCTGTACTGTTCTGTCTGATTGTTCGCAGGGCTTTTCCTGTTTCTGTTTCCTGTGAACACGGTCTGATTGTTCGCCGTGGCCTGTTCTGTACTGTTTCCTGTGAACAGCCGTTCCGTCTGATTGTTCGCAGGGCTTCTTCGTGGCCGTTCTGTACTGTTTCCTGTGAACACAGTCTGATTGTTCGCAGGGCTTTTCGTCTGATTGTTCGCAGGGCTTCTTTCGTAGCCGTTCTGTACTGTTTCCTGTGAACCGGTCTGATTGTTCGCAGGGCTTCTTCGTGGCCGTTCTGTACTGTTTCCTGTGAACACGGTCTGATTGTTCGCAGGGCTTCTTCAGGGTTCTTCTGTTTCTGTGAACACGGTCTGATTGTTCCAGGGCTTCTTCTGTACTGTTTCCTGTGAACCCCGTCTGATTGTTCGCAGGGCTTCTTCGTGGCCGTTCTGTACTGTTTCCTGTGAACCGGTCTGATTGTTCGCAGGGCTTCTTCGTGGCCGTTCTGTTCTGTTTCCTGTGAACCCCGTCTGATTGTTCGCAGGGCTTCTTCGTGGCCGTTCTGTACTGTTTCCTGTGAACCCCGTCTGATTGTTCGCAGGGCTTCTTCGTGGCTGTTCTGTACTGTTTCCTGTGAACACGGTCTGATTGTTCGCAGGGCTTCTTCGTGGCCGTTCTGTTCTGTTTCCTGTGAACCCCGTCTGATTGTTCGCAGGGCTTCTTCGTGGCCGTTCTGTACTGTTTCCTGTGAACCCTGTCTGATTGTTCGCAGGGCTTCTTTGTGGCCGTTCTGTACTGTTTCCTGTGAACCCCTTCTGATTGTTCGCAGGGCTTCTTCGTGGCCGTTCTGTACAGTTTCCTGTGAACCCTTTCTGATTTTTCGCCGGGCTTCTTCGTGGCCGTTCTGTACTGTTTCCTGTGAACCCCGTGTGATTGTTCGCAGGGCTTCTTCGTGGCCGTCCTGTACTGCTTCCTCAACGGAGAGGTGCGGGCAGAGCTCAAGAAGCACTGGCCCCGGTCGGGCAGCCTGCGCTGCTTCGCTGGACTGCGAGGCGGAGCCGGGCGAGGAGGCTTCTTCTGCAGACCTATGAGGCCCACTCGCTGCTACTCCAACACGTCCTGCACGTCGCTGAGCATGGGCGCGGGGGGCGCCGGGGGTTGTCTCAGCAGAAAGATGCGCCAGGACAAACGCCTCTCCACATCCTTCAACACTGAGTGTCGCTATTCGTGTGCCCCTAATGTGAGCATATCCATGTAGTAACTGCCTGCACGTCACTGAACTTAATGCAAATCACTTAAAAATATACTTATTGTTAGTTACTTTGAATATGTGAAACTTCTCAGATTTAAATTCATTTTTAGTTTTTTTATATGCGTTGACAGTTAATAGTGTTCAATTGACAATCTGTGCAGCCACACGTTATTCCTGTCGTCTCAGTATGGGCTTAATTCCATAGAAAATGAAAAGCCGCTAATCTTGAGTGCTGCTTCTCTTATCTGCACGTCACTGAATTCATCAAATTCAATTTTTTCACTAGTGTGCTTGTACAAGTACAGAGCGGTCAGATTATCTTTCGGCCGGTAGGACGCAGGAGTTGAAGCAGCGACATGACGGTCACGTTAATGGATACACGTGGCTGCTTTGTGCGATCAGTTGAGTCGAAGTGCTGCTCTCGCGTGGTTTGTTTCACAAAGAGTAGACATTACTGTCAGTGTTTGTTTATTTTTGCATAGTTTTGTATGTTTTTTCAGTACAATATCAGTGTGTAGACATTACTGTCAGTGTTCTTTAATTTTGCATAGTTTTTGTATGTTTTTTTTCAGTGTAATATCAGAGTGTATATATTGCTGTCAGTGTTCTTTATTTCTGTATAACTTCCATATTTTTTTTCAGTGTAATTGCAGTTTGAGCATGTTATTTTTTATTGGTTACTTTATGACGCTTTATCAACTGCTAAGGTCATCTAGCTTCTAAATGAGATGGAGGTGATAATATCAGCAAAATGTGTCCAGGGTCCAGCGCCGAATGTTACCCAGCATTTGCTCTTAATGAGTTGAGGGGAAACATCGGAAAAACCTCGGTTATTTGTTTCAACCAGGATTTGAAACCGGGCTCGCTTGTTCACGGTCAGATACGCTAACCGTTACTCCACAGCGATGGACTAATGTTATTATCCACTGAAATGGCTGCCGAAAATTCACATTAGAAAAAAAATGTTCATATGACACATGTGAAAACCGAATCATGTCGAGAAATCTGAAGGCAATTTCCACAGAAATTCTCTGAAGTTCAAGTTACAAACAGAAATACTATTAGGCCTCTAGTTCTTAGATTAAGATAGACTGGTTCGCTAAACACTAGAATTCGTAAGCGAAAAAGAACGGTTTTAACGGAAGAAAAACTGGATGAAATGAGGCAGCTTTAGAACGCGCTCCACCAAAATTCCTACATCGTCTGTCTCAAGAAGTAGCCGTTTCAAAAGAACCACCAGACGCGGCAACTAAAGTGTTCAAACTGAAACAGACATTAGAGCCATGATGTGACAAGGTAAGTCCAGTATTTGTGCAATTGAGCTTTACAGAATATTTGTGACGGTACGGTTGATCTAGAGTAAATTTTCTCTGACGGTGCGTGGTTTCATTTACACGCTTGTGTTGTATACCAAACACCAGATACTGGAGCGAGAAACCTCCCCTACAGAATTCACAAATTTTTCTCACATGATACAAAAATTGGTGTATAGTGTGCTGTCATTGCCAAAAGAATAATAGGGCCCATATTTTTTGGAACGAGAATAAATACAGAGATGTATCGCACATAAAATAAATATTCTCGAATTTCTTTCGGTTGTGGTTAGATAACAAGAGAGAATACGGATATTTTCAGCAAGATTCCGCCAGAGCCCACACTGCTGACAAATCTTTGAACGATATAACGAAGGTTTTTAACGACAGAATTATTTCCAAAGTTTTATGGCCCGCACGTAGGCCAGGCCTCGCCGTGTGCGACTATTATTTGTGAAAACCGGAATATATAGAAGTAACCTAAACACCATCGATGAACTGGAAGACAATATATGAACAGAAATTACCAGAATTACTGAACAAAACTTTTTGCATGTAAATGCAAAGTTCATCACAAGTTGCCATTACTTCGAGCAACTCTTGCGATGCAGGTTAGTTTTCATTACGCAATAAATTACAATTGTTTGCATGTTTCACATAATATACGTAAAAATGAGTGGAACGTTACGGAGCGAAAATCGTGTAACTAGATAATTCAATAAAGAAAATGAACTTGTGCCCCAAGAATTTACAGCTTCAGTGCTTTCCGAGAAAGGGGTTTCTCCTAACAAGAAAACCGGAAAACTTTTTCTGTGTGGAACCTTCCTACATTACTAAATAGAGGTGTTACGAATTTATTCACAAGAGTCTCTGACACAAGATTCTGATTATTGTTATTCCTAACACACTTCAATTTACGATGAAAGAGTAATGAAACGGAGAAAAATTCTCTCCGGCGCCGGGATTTGAACCCGGGTTATCAGCTCTACGTGCTGATGCTTTATCCACTAAGCCACACCGGATACCACCCCGGTGTCGGACAGAATCGTCTCAGATTAAGTTCCAACTCTTGGGTTCTCTCTAGTGGCCGCCCTCTGCACTACGTCATAGATGTCTATGAACAAAGGACCGAAGTCCACACATGTGCTGAGGTGCACTCGTTATGAGTGACTAGTTGGCCGGGATCCGACGGAATAAGCTCCGTCTTAAATCACAAAGTGATTTACGCATATCATATATATTATTATAATGTACCGAAGTACATATGATATTTCCATGCAGATATTCTGCGTCATCATACGATGAAAGAGTAATGGAACGGAGAAAAATTCTCTCCGGCGCCGGGATTTGAACCCGGGTTTTCAGCTCTACATGCTGATGCTTTATCCACTAAGCCACACCGGATACCACCCCGGCGTCGGACAGAATCGTCAAACGAGTGCACCTCAGCACATGTGTGGACTTCGGTCCTTTGTTCATAGACATCTATGACGTAGTGCAGAGGGCGGCCACTAGAGGGAACCCAAGAGTTGGAACTTAATCTGAGACGATTCTGTCCGACGCCGGGGTGGTATCCGGTGTGGCTTATTGGATAAAGCATCAGCACGTAGAGCTGAAAACCCGGGTTCAAATCCCGGCGCCGGAAAGAATTTTCTCCGTTCCATTACTCTTTCATCGTATGATGACGCAGAATATCTGCATGGAAATATCATATGTACTTCGGTACATTAAAATAATATATATATATATATATATATATATATATATATATATATATGACACTTCAATTTGTTACACTGGCACAAAGTACGTAGAACAACGTTTTTTTTTTTTTTTTTGAAGCAGACTTCAAATGAGCTGGTTCGTGCTGCACCTACCGTTGGAATATGTAGATACGATATTTCAGTGAAAGCATTGTTAGAATAGTCTTATGAGCAGGCAGTATAAGCAGCCATCGGATGCGTGGATGCGTTAGAGCAGACGGTGTTACAGTGATACAGACTTCAAACAAACAAATCGTTCTCTAATTAAAGGAAAAACTCTAATCCATCTTATTAATTGCTGACATCATGACCGTACATCGATTGAATTCGTCGGATTCTTCCTCCAGCTGAATTTATGAACTCGCCCATACTGTTTTTTTTTTTTTTTACCATACTGACGAATCCTCAAACTTGGTACAATATTTCCCGTGACTCCCAGCATACGATGCCAATAAAGAGAGAGTTTTCAGTTTATATCTTCACAATGGATGGATGAGAGGAACTGGTTTATTACATTATGTTTTGCTCACTTTTTCAACTTTAGAAAATTTAGTTTAAGTAATATATATACACACACACACACACACACACACACATAAGTGTTCTCCCCATGGATGGGCAGATCTTTCACTGCAAACCCAGCATTCTCCAATCTTTTCTATTTTCTGCCTTCCTCTTAGTCTCCCCATATGATCCACATATCTTAATGTCGTCTATCATCTGACATCTTCTTCTGCCCCGAACTCTTCTCCCGTTCACCATTCCTTCCAGTGCATCCTTCAGTAGGCAGTTTCTTCTCAACCAGTGACCCAACCAATTCCTTTTTCTCTTTCTGGTCAGTTTCAGCATCATTCTTTCTTCACCCCTCTTTCCCACAAAGCTTCATTTCTTATTCTGTCTGTCCATTGCACACACTCTATTCTTCTCCATATCCACATTTCAAATGCTTCCATTCGTTTCTTTTCACTTAGTCGTAATGTCCATGTTTCTAACCCATACAATTCCACACTCCACACAAAGCACTTCACTAGTCTCTTCCTTAGTTCTTTTTCCAGAGGTCCGCAGAAGATTCTCATTTTTCTACTAATAGCTTCCTTTGTCGTTTCTATGCTCCTTTTGACATCCTGGCAGCAGTTCATGTTACTGCTTATAGTACACCCCCAAGCATTTGAAGCTGTTCACTTGCTCTACTACCTCATTTAGAATTCATTTAGAATTTATCTTCATCCCATACTGCTGACAGCTGTCATTTAGCTCCAGTAGCTCCTCTCCTCTTCTGCTAACAACACCATATCATCACCAAATCTTATGCATATTTAATATATATATATATATATATATATATATATACTAAATTTGCTTGACAAATTTATCTTATGGAATGCAATAGGGACTTGAAAATATGGCTAGTGTAACAATCCTAAGCAAATCCCTTTCATGACATACTGGCACAGAGTATGTTTTGTCACAGATATTTGCTGATTGCTCTTTAGGCTTAATTATTTTTCATTACATAATCCTGTTTTTTATTGTGTATATTCTCAATACATAATACTGCTCTAGTGTAAAATTATTTGTTAATTCCACACTGATTTTTATGTGTTCTGAAATAAACTTGTGCAAGATATATATATATATATATATTTTTTTTTTTTTTTTTTTTGACTAGGATAATGACAGTGTCCCACGTCTTTTGTTTACGCTATTTATAATGTTAGGGTTGCATAAAGTAATTTTCAAACGTATTCGAGTCTTGTTGTTTGATATGGAAAATGGTCCAGAATGTAAACGCAGTTTAGTTGCATATTTTGGTTGGATTTATTACTATAAGATTAGCATAGCGCTGGATCCAACAAGACCATCCAGAAATTAATGGGAACAGGCCATAATAAGCCTAAATCCAGACTGTCGATAAGAAGAAGAAAATTAGCATATACGGTACTATATTGTTTTTGTTCTTTATATAATCAGTTGATAAAGTTGAAAACCATGTCAACTAGTGATTTAAAACGACTGTGTAAAGGGACCGGTATTGTGGTAGCTATAAGTGTGGCGACAAGATAAACCAACTAGGTGTAAACAAGTCCATTGAGAGCGCGGAATGCTCGATCACATTAGGCTCGAGACCGGAAGACTCGAGGCAAGGCAAGCGAGCAAATGGAGTGTCTACAGTTAAGATATTGATTCTCTCCAAGGAGAACTTAATTATTGTAAAGGGTAGCTAATCATAATCTTTTCTTAACTCCACTGGACATTGATGAAGGATCAATTGAAATATACGCAGAAATACTTACAAATACAAGTACTCATAACTTCATCAGAAGTATATTTTTAGCTTTTCTTATCTGGCCGTATGAAAATATACACCGTGTATCAAAAAGGACTTTACAACTTTAGAAGATTATAGAAATTTATCCACATATCTTACAGAATCGGTTTAGGACAATACATCAAGTTTCTACCGAGCAGTTACTTCGGTTCCAATGTGACTACCGTTTTGATATGGCAGACATCCAACCTATAGTCAGATAAAGTCCACAACAGTCACTCGTCAAGAATTCTGCGCGGAAATGTTGGATCGAATAAGAAACAACGAGACAGTCCTGGACAACGTCATCTCCAGTGATGAATCTACATTCCAAACCAGTCGCTGGATTGGTCGTGCAGGACCAACTGCATGGCCACTTCGCTCACCAGACCTAAATCTCCTCGATTTATTTTTGTGGGTGTTCATCAAAGATCGAGTGTTTGTGCCTCCTTACCTGTCCATCTCGCAGAGCTGAGGAATCGAATTACTGCCGTAGTTGCAGAAGTGACTCCAGATCTACTGGCAAGAAACTGACTATAGGTTGGATGTCTGCCATTTCACAAACGGTAGCCACAGCGAACGAAAATAACTGATTGGTAGAAACATGATGTATTGTCCATTAGAATAAACCCCTTAACCATTTCTGTAAGATAAGAAAGTTGTAAAGTCCTTTTGAAACACAATGTTGAAGCTGTCTCTTGAGAAATAAAAAGGTAGAGGTATTTCCTATACAGAGTGATTCACGAGGAAAGGTAAAAAAAAAAATTAGGATGTGAATTATGAAGTCATTCTGAGTCGAAAAGTTGATATGAAGATAGGTCCGTTTTCGAACGGTTACAGAGATATGGCTCTTTGATTTCACAAAAACATCTGAGATTCCATTGTACTAACTCCCATTTAGAGACAGATAACGGACAAATTTAAAGTTTATATTCACATTTGCATACATACCTAATATTCTAGACGTCGGGGTCGATGTTTTCGCACATTTTCAAAGGTACCTCCTTCTGCTTCAGTGCACTGTTGCGCTCGGGCGTGAATCGCGCTCATAGCTCGGGAGAGTTGCACGTATATAGCTGTTCTTTATGCCGCCCCCTTCCTTTGCTATATCAAGTTTTCATCCAACCCCATAGACAGTAAGTACTCTTCGATATGGTACCCTTCTGTTCGGAAAGCGTCGTTCATATTCAACAACGGCACGCAAGGAACTTCCATCGCACAAGCCATAAACATACACAATATCGGCGTATTCTATAGAAGAAAATTTATAAGGCATCTTGAAAAACACAACTTAATACTTCCGATAACTGTACCTGTATAACTACTGTACTGTAGGTAGCTGACTGAACTGCTGTGAATTGATGATAGTGTAGGCTATTTGTGTTATCTGCGGGTTCTGTGTCATTACATCAGTCAAGGGCAGGTGATTGGACATTTGTAATGCCCCACCACCCGGTTTGTTTCTCTTATCTACATCGCTCACAATGCAGATTCCAATGTTACGTCATTCATTGCGAACTTGACCTTGTGTTACGTCTCACGTCAGCAGCATATGGTAACGTCCGATTCACATTGGGGCGAGACGTTTTACCAAAAAATGCATCTAGCTCCGTCATCGTTCGAAAACGGACCTATGTTAATATGAACTTCTTTACTCAAAATGGCCTAAGATATCGTATCCTAAATTTTTTACCTTTCCTCGTGAATCACTCTGTATATGACATGAAGGCGGTTGGGGACTTAGAAGTAGAGTTCCATGCTCTCTTGACTTGGGCATCGTAATGCGGTGATATAGTCGGCATTACGCTCCAACTGCCTTTTATCCCCAGGACCTCGAGGCCTTCTGAAAGTTTTGGCAACCACAAAAATGTCATCATCACCGGGATTGAACCCAGAATCTTCCATTCCATAGCTACTCTTGAGTAATATTGTATCACAAATTGCCTTTTCCGTAAAAAAAAAAAAAAGAGACCAAAATAATCACTTTCTTTTTGGAGAAAAATGTCTAGCCCCAAAATGCTAGAGGTAATTTAATTCTGTATAATAAGAAATGCATACGATGACACTGATCACAATACACTCACCCCAGAAGAAGATTTATGCCAAAGGTTACAGTGCCTCAAATAGGGTAGGTAACTTGGTGTTCTAATCACAATGCTTTAAATCAGTGTTTCTCAAACTTTTCTGAAGTGGGGACCATTTTTTTAAGTCAGAAAAGTTCCGCGGACCACCTTACTCTTGCTCCTTCGAAAGCAAATTTATCATTTATGTAGCATATTTTAATACCAGTATAGTTACATTTTAATGTAGAAATAATTAATTAAAATGAATTTAATTCAATTAATTTTACATTAGCATTAACTAATTAAGTTAATGTTAATAGAAGAAAATTTCGTATCGTCGTTTGCAAAAACAGAAATAAAAAAGCAGAAACATGTCCGATTTTCAACAAGTAAAGATGCAATTTTGCATGTTCTATTATTGGTGTACGACGTACAGTACGTGACCATTTGAATGTGCAGATTGGGTGTCAGCAAACTATTAAGAAAGTCATAAATAAATGAAAAGGTTCAGTACTCTGGTCCTGTTATGAATTCGGGTGGTCCCTAGCTGGGTAATAGGCACAGCGCCAGATTTGCACGGAAAAGATGGCGAGAAACACCACTTTCATAGTGCTTTAAATCCCTCTTTTGTTGCTGAGAGTAGAATGGGAAGGCGATAGACGGGTAGGGTAAATAAATTTCATAAAATGTCAGTACTGGGAGAAAAAGTGAAAGGCGATTGCCATGTGTCATTTACAAACTCTGAGATTTTTAGTTATAGTGTGATACAAAATTCAATTGAATTTTAATTTTTCTTCTGTCTTTTGAAGGACCACAAGGGCAGACATTGAGGGCCACAGGTGGTCCGAGGACCATAGTTTGAGAAAGGCTGCTTTAAATAATAAATCGTATCCCTACACATAATAACAAAGAACTCCTGATAATATTACGCCAGTTAAAGAATATACCAAAACACTTTCGCTTAAAATGTTAAATATCTTGCTATATTTGTCAGACAGGGCATTGATCAGTTTCACTTACATTATGCGTTCCACTTACTCCACATCATCTCATAATAAAAGAGTAATCCCCTATGTACAAGGAAATATACACACATCAACAATCTTCAAGAAATGGACAAGTTTGCTAGTGTCGTTCTTACTCTCGTGAAGATCTCCAACCAGCACTAGATGTTCACAACGAATAAGACTCCTTGGGCATATGGCCGGTGTAACGCATGATGACACAGGGCAAACACAGCTCAAGGTACACACGTCCATTTCCTATTCGAAAAGGGCAGTTTTACTTGGTCTCCTATGCCTGTATTTACAGTTGCATCACCACATGAGACTAAGTGGAGATGACACATACATGCTCGCACGCACACATGCACATACACACAGATATGTCGTTTTTAAATAAGTTACATCAGGGATGCCGAACAGCGCTCTCGAGCTGTGAAATGAAGAGCCTTCACTTCTCCCTTACCGTGCAACGGTTGAACACAGGTAGCAGGCAGACCGGGAGTAAATAAAAGCGAAACTGCGGCGGCTGGTACTTGGATAACTTTTATACATCTTACCAATTGATTAGGAACTCAGTTTAGATTTGCACTTGATGAACTCTGATGAACAAAGAATGTAGGTCTACATGAGGATGAATGTTGCTGCTGCTGATAATAAAAATAATAATAATAATAATAATAATAATAATAATAATAATAATAATAATAACAATGGCGTTTTATCTACTGGGTCATTCCATGAATGTTGTTCGTTAGCGACGGAAATAAATCATGATAATAATAATAATATTCATAATCATAAATCATGTTTAAAATATCAACTTAGTGTGTATGTGTTGTAGCAGTGCAATTTCAAGTTCAGAAACGTAAACTGTTTTGAAGTATAAAATTAATTACTTTTAGCGTAACTTGAAATTTGTTCAGTTTTTGTTATAGATTCAAAAATATCTTCGCCTCGATTCGATACTTTAGTGAAATGACATCTAAAAGATCTCCATGAACATTGAAATCTGAATCGACTCTCCTTATGAATATAGCTAGCTGCGTCGTATCTTTCCGGTCGGTACTTTCATCAAGAGCTGCACTAACTCTCATTTTTCATTCTTGCTATCAGTTGTCACTCCAAGTTATCTCCCATTTCTGATATGCGCTCTGCAATAATATTACGAGACAAACTTATCCTACAGACGTGGACAAATTATTAGCAAAATTGAAAATTTTTACAATATATTTTTACAAAATATGAGTCTTCAATTTAGACTACAGTTGACATTTTTGCGTATTTCCAAATTATTAGCAAAATTGAAGATTTGTATTGTATATTTTTAGAAAATTTAACGCTTCAATTTGGACTACATTGGATATTTTTGCATATTTACAAAATATTAGCAAAACTGAAGGTTTTATTATATATTTTTACAAAATTCGATTCTTCAATTTGGAATACAGTTGACATTTTGGATATTTTCAAATTATTAGCAAAACTGAAGATTTTATTTTATAGTTTTACAAAATTTGACTCTTCAATTTAGACTATAGTTGACATTTTTGCTAATTTATAAATTATTAGCAAAATTGAAGATTTTTATTATATATGTTTACAAAATTTAACTCTTCAATTGAAACTAAAGTTGACATTTTTGCATATTTCTGTCTATTGTAATGATAGAAATACGCAAAATTGTCAACCGTAATCTAAATTGAAAAGTCAAATTTTGTGAACAGAATTATCATAAAAATTGTCAATTTTGTTAATAATTTGTCCACGTCTGTATATTTAAAATCATTAACATGTTCCGGACATATCTCTTTTGCAACAGCTATGAGACAGTCTTTCACAAATTCTCCGTTTGTGAATAGCTTTGAAGACGTGGTAATAATTTCACAAATTTTATAGCTAGCATGAACCAAGCTTGTTCTACTAACACTCGATGATGATGATGATGATGATGATGATGATGATGATGATGATGATGATGATGATGATGATGATGATGATGATGATGATGATGATGATGATGATGATGGAAGGTTTTCTGAATTCAATCTTGATTTTAATTCCTCTGCAGGCTTTTCACGAGCGGAACTGGGTAAATTTTCTGGTCCATAAGCTTCAGCATGTGTTGAATTAAAATGTATTTTAATATTATGATGACCAATGTATCCAAGTTCCTTTCTACATATTAAGCAATGTGCCGTTCCGTCCTTTAAGATAAATAAATATTTATCTGTCCACTCACTATTGAATCGTCGTTCCATATCCATACCAGCCGCCAGAGTTGATAAACACACTGCGTACAGAACACTGCTACAGCGAGCTGACTGACTGTCGTTTCAGCTCAGCTATGGTAGGAAACAGTATTAATCGTTTCACAGCTTGAGAGCGCTGTTCGACATCCCTGAATTACATAATTGTCTCAATGCCACAAGACCAAACTTCCACGTAAAATATAAAGATAAGAGATAAATTCATATTATCTATTAACACAGTGATTCCCAAAGTATGGGATTTCGAAATAAAACCAAAAATGCCTTATCAGGATATGAGAGGGTTAGAAGCAAAGAGGTGTAAGTGCACTTAAGTTATTTTTAGAAAATTTGGCTGAAAGTACTTAAGCTTTCGTAAATTTCGTGAAATGTTTTATTTAAATTTTAGTGTGTGAATGCAGTTAAAGTATACAGATGATTCAAAAAGTAAGGTCAACCGATGAGGAGATGATTCAGGATGACATTTAGAGCAGGCAAGTCCTTTCTCAGTTTTATTTATTTGCAACCGTTTCAGGGTTACAACAGGTCAAACAGTTAATTCACATCTCATGATACAATAAATAGTAATTTACCGTCAGTTGTTTTGATCTAGATTTGTTTACAAAAAGTTATTTCCTCAATTAATGAAGTGACAATGGAACACACGTCGTGACATGTTGTGATTGGCCTGCACGGTCCCCTGACTTAACGCCTCTAGGTTTTATGAAAGAAATGGTATACGCTATACGCTATGGAGATTACAGACAGAGATAATCTGTTCCAACGAATTAGTGCAGCTGCAACAGACATCAGACTACGAAACTGGCTGTTAGATCTTGTGCACAGCGCAGTAAGGAACGCGCCTTAGCATCTTTGCGTGCAAACGGAGAACATTTTGAGCAGCTACCCCAATAAAGTACTATAAATTAGTAATTATTGTAAGTCACCTTAGTTGTGAGTAAATGTTTGACCTGTTGTAATTCTGGAACGGTTGCAAATAAATAAACTGATAAAGGACTTTCCTGCTCCAAATGTCGCCCTAAATCATCTCCTCATCGGTTAACCTTACCTTTTGAATCACCCTGTATATTCCTTTGCCACTAAAATTTTCGGTGCTTTAACTTACTCTGGATGAACTTAACTCATGTTTTTTTTTTAGAAATGTCACTTGTACCCTTTAGCTTCTGACCCCCCTCATATATGTATGTTGTATTTAGAGACATAAACATTAAGAATGCTGAACAAAAATGTTTTAGTGGTTATAGAGTAAAATATAAGTTAATTAATGCGGTAAATGTGCCTGTTTTTTTTTAGAAAGTTTATCTTCAAATCACATTCTTCATTACACATATATCATTCTCAAGTTCAAGGTGATTTGTTTTTATGACAATCCATTACATTCCAGGTTAATTCGTGCACAGTTCAAACTCTAATATATAGAAAGTCCACAATAAAAATGTCCACAACTAAAACTTCCAATCGAATAAGGCCACTAGTCAAATGCCCAATATGTAGAAATGTCCGCAAAACAAAATATCCAATATAGAAAAATGTCTACAAGTCAAAATGTCCAATGTATGGTATGTACAGAGACAATTATTCGACATTCCTTTCGGACAGTTACACCGACAAGATTTCCATCTCCCATGTGAAATTCCTAGGAGATAACGTTGCAATGTGGTCATAAAACCAATAATTCACTGAAACGTCTCCATTCTAAATTTAAAAAAGACTGTTTGGACATTATGTCCGTATAGAAAACATAACACAAGAACAGAATGAAACAGAGAATACCATGATCCAAATTAGCTATAGACACATGAATGTAATATACCCCTAAACAAGAAGTACCGGTACATTACAAATCAACGGTGAATTGAAGGTTTTTACACCGATGCAATCAATATAAGGATAAGAATAATTTGAAACAATTTTTGCGAGCACTTTCATATCATATGAAACTGCATGCTGACATCAGTGCAGAAGAAAATTAGAAAATAAAATTAGTTACAGAATAGGCCTATTGTAACTTTAGCTTAGATTTCATTGTTTAATTATTAATTTATATTTGATAAATACTGTTCTGGACATTCATAATACCGTGCGTGTAATAACTACGGATATAGATGTTATAATAATAATAGTAATAATAATAATAATAATAATTATTATTATTATTATTATTACTATTATTATTATTGTTATTGTTATTATTACTATTATTATTATCATTACTATTATTTTTACTATTATTATTGTTATTGTTATTACTATTATTATTATTACTACTACTATTATTATTATTGTTCTTATAATTACTATTATTTTTACTATTATTCTTATTGTTATTATTATGATCATTGCTATTACTGTTATTATTGTTATTACTATTATTGCTATTATTTTAATATTGTTATTATGATCATTATTATTATTATTATTATTATTATTATTATTATTATTATTATTATTACAAAGTGTTATAAGCTATGAAAAGTATCAATTTCTGAGTTCCCAGTGTATGTAGTAGGTTCAAGCCAGTCAGTCAAAATGTTTCCAGTTAGTAACTGGAAAAATGTTTTAATAATTTTCTAAATATCACTATATCTTAGTCAGGATCTGTCTTAAGGCTCCTTCTTCTTAAAGAAGTTTCAATACCGGTACTGGAGACTGTTGTACCTTCAGCATAGTGTACCTTTCAACATTTTTTTTTTGTTTTTTTTTTTTTTTTTTTTTTTTTGTTTTGTTTTTTTTTTTTTATTTTTGCTGCTACCTAGAGAACTCAATCTGAAGTAGATTGTAGAGAAAGTCGCTAAGTAGCTCTGGTTTGATCTATTGCAAAGTGTAAGTTCTGTGGACAAAACAGTGTTTTTAGTACCAAACTTAAATATTTCGTTCAGTGATATATGTTTTCTAACACAAAACCAAATTTTATTTGTTACTATCAACCAAGTATGGTGTGTTCCCTATCATCTGGTGAGTAATAAGATATTTTAATTTCCATGATTTATTCGAAACTCCAGTTTTGGGAGCCATATTTGTTCAAATGTACACCCTCTTGTACCTTTGAACACAAAACATCTTGTACCATGGAACGTGTTCCAAAGTACATGATACTATCGGTTTTTGTTTTTCTTTTATTTTAAGATCATGTCACGAATTAAGTCTGGAGGTAAGAGGCCCCAATTGATCCGTATGCCTTGAAGAAAGCTGTTGAAGTAGTTATTGCTCGTCCAGGAAACAAAATCTAAATCAGAGAAGCTGCTCTGGTTTATGATAGCAAAAACATTTTAAATATGACTGTCAGTTTTTACAGCTGTATTCCCACCTATATTTCATGTGTTTCAATTTACAAGAGGATATGTGCCAAGGTACGTGAACCTTTTGCACCTTTGAACACATTACATATCCCTTCATTTTATTTTTTTCCATCCTTAATAGACCTGTAAAACAGGAAAATATTTAGAGGAAGTTGTGGAGGAATCTTCAAATTATTTCAAGTATTTATATTTTTAAAAATGTCATTTCCAAAAATTAAAAAAATTATAAAATATATATATATATATATATATATATATATCAAATGTGAAAAGTGTTTAAAGGTACAACAGTCTCCCTCATTCGTTCTTTTTTTCTCATAACATGACCATTTCATCCAAGATGGCTTACATTAATTTTGAATACTTTATTGTTCAATTTTATCCGTTTTTAATAAGATTGGATTTTTAATCACTCTAAATATGTATCTCTACACTCGAAATATCTTATTTATTTTCATCCACTTTGGTCAAGGTCAATGCTTTACAGACATATAGAGTAGAAATATTATTGATCATTATGTAGTATTGGATTTACTTTTAAGAATGTCTATTACAGTGTGATAACACCTGTCAATTTCTGTAATCTAATATTAATATGTCTTTCTTTTACATTGGATGATATAAATAGATAAATGGTCATTTTCTTTTGAAACATATTAATGCTTACTATTTTAATTTCTGAATGGTGACATGTTGCAGGCTTCTGAAGCAAATGCTGCTTTAGGATTCGACAGTCGGTGGTACCACACTGAATGCACAATGCAGGGTTGCAATATGGAAATGGGGCCCGTCAACGTCCACTAAGTACTAGTACCTCACTCACAATGGCGTAGTTCTTACTCATCTCAGTGATATGACACTTGTTACAGCTGAACGAAATGCACACTAGTATGCCCAGCTCCCATAAAAACAATGTAGTGAATATTAACACTATTAAAACAAATTAGTTAGTCCTATGATAGATTCTTCTTTCAAAAATCATAGGACGAATTGGCATACAATATGCTTCCCCTACCATTAAACTGGCTGCCGTCCATTAGGGCACCCAGCAGGGTGAAATATGTTTGAAGTTTTACTTTCTGTAATGAAGAAACTCCTAAGTGAGCTTTTGAACTGAATGGATTTTTGTTTATTTAATTTCTACACAAGTTCATATACATTCTCGAATGTATAATGATAAGTCTATTGTGTGGATTTTATTTGAGACTGAAGACATGCCAGTATGAATCCCAAGACTTTCAGAATATTGAACTGTGAATCTGGTGAAAACTGCACCTGAACTTCGAAAGTGGAGGAAAAGTTCTGTG
Source organism: Periplaneta americana (assembly GCA_025594305.2). NCBI lineage: Eukaryota > Metazoa > Arthropoda > Insecta > Blattodea > Blattidae > Periplaneta > Periplaneta americana. The sequence continues at coordinate 41,027,741 of JAJSOF020000040.1, read as the reverse complement.
GAACTTCATTTTTAAAACTATTTCCCTAATGCAAATGCTATTGGATGTGTTTTTATTTCGAGTGAAATTGGTATATGCATGTGTTAAATGTGGATTTCTGAGTGATCAATGATCATCTTTCTATGTATGATTCACTCCCTTCATAAACATTTTCATTTGACCTAGTGTTAGCCATGAGTAGACTTCGTTGAATTGCCACACGCAGCATGCAATCAGGTTGCCGATGTACGGTAGTATAGAGGAGGTGGGCGACCTCCCGGTCTCGTAGTATAAGCAGTTCATGTTAAGAATTGTGACCGGTCCGAATAGATAGAGCAGCTACAGCTAATGTATACCTATGTAAGCACTTGTTTTTGCATTACTGTGGTTGGAATAGTCAAAGCTTAACATTTGTTCAGTGCAGATAAGAATTCAATCAAACATAGGCCTACTACAATGACAGTGTTGCTGTTCCAAACAATAGTCCCTGGAATACCCTTACCCCCGCAGCCAGTCTTGACCCGTTGTGGAACGTGTTGGATGCTGTTAATTATTATGAAGAACATTACAGCAAAATAATGGAGGTAATTGATGCATTGGATAGCACAGTCAGTTCCGCTATTGCAGCTGTAAAATCATTGCCTTCTGAATATTGGAAGATATTGAGTTCATTGATTCTGATTTTAAAATCGTGTCCAAAAGCATCACCTTTTTAGAATCGTCTAAACTACAACTCTCAGAAGCCCTTAATGTAGTGGGTAAAATATCACAAATCGTTATCCAAAATAACAATTCACTAATTTCAGAAAAAGTGAAATGTAAGTTGAGAAACGTTATTGCTAAAAATTCTGCCTACTCACACCTTCGTATTATAGGATTAGGTCAAGACAAGACGTCTGAAGTTGGTGTACTAAAAAGTAGTGACTTTCCGTTCTTCAAATATGCACCTACTACATCGTGTGATGTTGAACGTACATTTTCCCAATATAAAAAGTGTTTGAGTGACCATCGTAGGAGGTTCACTTTGCAGTCGCTCAAAATGTACGTAACTCTTCACTGAAATGCACACATTCAAGGATGATGCGAGTATCTTACATTTAAGAGTTAATATGTTTCACTATAAAATAATTGTGTATTTAAATGTTTAGACATTTCCTACTTCAATGATCATTAATTATATTTCTTGAATGCAGGATACAGCTTTTATTGTAACCGCAGTATACTGCTCGTGTTTACATCAGAGGCAGACTCCATCCCTTGCACGCTCCCTTCTCATACAGTCTATACCGCGTGCGTAGTAAACCTGACGATTCTCGTGGCAATTCCACGAAGTCTAGCCATGAGTAAACGGTGATAGTGTGATGTCTTGTTTCTAAATATGCCATTCCGCTCCCTTAAGAATTTAATCACTTAACTTTATGCTTAGAATGAAAAGACCATTCTATTACTGTGTTATATGTACAATTATTTTGGTATACAGGTTGTGTTCAGTGTAAAAAAAAATTGCTTTTGGAGCATTTGTGGCTACTGTATTTTCGCATGTAAGAACTAACATTACAATAATTGTAATGTCATTTTAACAAAGAGGTTCACAAATATTGTATGTTCATAACTGTTCAGCACATAAGATTACTTGAATTTATTCAATGTGTGTATGTATTCTTTCATGAACAAGAAGTGAAATGTAAATTTAGATATTTGATTTTATATTTTTTTTGTTAATTTATCGTTCTACAGCAAAAATGTTAATTAAATTCGCGAAGATATATTGTCAGGATATCGCTAAAAGTTATTACGATTATAAATTATGTCCTAGGCAATGTGAAAACATTGTAAAACTTATGTTTAATGAGAAATTAAGGGAATTCTTTTTACAAAAACAGCACATGTCAGCTAATTATGGTATTACAGAATAGTACATTATGCAACGAGCCTATAATGATAGTAATTAAGACGCGAGTAAGTTTGTTTATGAAACGAGCGCAAACGAGTTTCATAATTTTCATACAAGCGTCTTAATTACCATTATAGGCAAGTTTCATACGACTTTTTATGCTCGACCATATTTCTAACTTGAAATTATTCAGAAGTATTCATTTTATTTGTATCTGACTGAAGATCGGAAGTGACCTTGTGCATAGCTCGTAAATTGTGAGATGTGCGCAGACGCGAAAGTATTGATTTTTTCCGAGGAACAATAATGTCATTGACCTTGATGTAATGTAGAGAATAACATCAACTAATTTTGATATAACCTGGAAATTGATTTAGAATTGGAAAACGAGATGACAAATTGAATTTATTTCAATATTATTTACAATTAACGCTAATTATTATAGTAACAGAACATAACCTTCTGCGACAGTATTGGATTTCCAGCCTCCGTGACGTTTCCCTCGTTGTCTTTCGATTGCATATCCGAGAATAATCGAAAACCTGAACTTTAATGAAGAGGTGCTACCAGGTGTGTAATTGCTACATTTCGGCATGGTCGAGCATAAAAGATTTATTTAATTGTTTATGGTTCACTTTTGGATTATATGGTGGTACATTACGGTTTAAAAGCGATGTCTATGTCATATCGTGTGTATTATTTTATTGGAGAAAAGAATATACAGCATTTTTAATGTTGAGACATTATATTTTTACGGAATTTTCTATGAAGTTGCTAATTGTTTATAAGAACGTCATATGAATATTATTGTAAAAGTATTATGGGATATAAAATTCTTACATTTTAACTAAATATATCTATACTATGTAAGGTAGAATTTTTAAATATGAGTATGATTTTGAAACTATGTTCCCATAGTAGACTATCCACACTATATTTTTCTTCCTCTTTGTTAACTTGCGAGAAATAATTTCTTTTTTAAAGACATGTTGTACAGGCAGACATTTTCAAATTCTGTCATATCAGTTTCATACATATTAAGAGAAATTTTAGGTTGACAACAATTTGAAATTCCTTTTCCATCTGACAGTGCTTGAGCAAGTTCGCTATTTTGATTTGCGGTAATATCATACTAAGTTATTAGTTATTACTGAATGTTCTGTTTTCTTCTCAGTCAAATTTCTTTAAGTGATGAAGGTCAGAAAGTGTTGAATACATAAATATGAATGTTTCAATGCCAGTTCTTTGGAAGACTGCCTGCATAGAGTGAAATAGGTATACTTCAATTAGTGTCACCCCTTTTTTATTGCTGGAGTTCTAATATATTTCACGAACATACACTGAAATTAAAATATCATACCTAACACTTTTTCAGAACATTATTTTGATTTAACGAGTACCAATCTTTTTCCACTTCGTTCTTCGGACAGTTAAGGAGATTAGAATCGCCATGCATGGAGAAGAGATAAGAGATTTTTAAAAACATATCGATGTCTGAATTAAAGAATGCAGGAGATACAACACAACATAGGGGAGAGTCGGGTAGTATCGGACTTCGGGTAGTATCGGACAGTGCATTTATTTCATCTACTACCATATGGTAGTACCTGAATGACATGGTTACGTTTCTCTATGCGACATCACAGAAACGTAACCATATCAATCAGGCACTATCATCGTGTGGTATATGAAAGAAACTCACTGTCCGATATTACCCGATGTCCGATACTACCCGACTCTCCCCTAATTCTTATTGCCGACAACACCGATCACGTACAAAGCAAGAAAATTATACGTAACTGTCATTCATTTTAAGTGTATAATTAAATAACGGTCTAATATCATCCTTTAAAACCCTACATTTTCTCCAAAATATCTCACAATACAACCAACTAGTGAAATGATCACTGAGTTGCCTTAAACTATGTAAATAGTAAAAGAAAACTGCCACATATAGACACTTTTGCTGTACCAATTCTGTAGGAAATTTTTAGAACTGATATCCTTGTGAAAGCATTCATATTTTACATTGTTATAGAAAAGTACGTCTGAACTTAAACACTCCAGTTGGATACATCTTCAGACGTAGGATATATATATACAAGGTGAACAGTAAGTAATTTAATTTATTCTGAAGGTTGATTTCCTTCAGTAAAGAGCAATAAAAAAGTCAAATAACATTTTTCTATGTTTTGAATAGTTTTCCAAAAAAACATGCATTTTAAAATACATGAATTGTGCGATCGTGTAACGCTGTAATCAATAGGGATTGCATATTAGCAACTGGTTGCTCTGAGCAACTCCTTCACCTTGCCTTTTGTGAATGGCGGAGTGCGAGGTACTTGTCATGTACTTACTTACTTACAAATGGCTTTTAAGGAACCCGAAGGTTCATTGCCGCTCTCACATAAGCCCGCCATTGGTCCCTATCATGTGCAAGATTAATCCACTCTCTATCATCATACCCCACCTCCCTCAAATCCATTTTAATATTATCCTCCCATCTACGTCTCAGCCTCCCCAAAGATCTTTTTCCTCCGGCCTCCCAACTAACACTCTATATGCATTTATGGATTCACCCATACGTGCTGCATGCCCTGCCCATCTCAAACGTCTGGATTTAATGGTCCTAATTATGTCAGGTGAAGAATACAATGCGTGCAGTTCTGTGTTGTGTAACTTTCTCCATTCTCCTGTAACTTCATCCCGCTTAGCCCCAAATATTTTCCTAAGCACCTTATTCTCAAACACCCTTAACCTATATTCCTCTCTCAAAGTGAGAGTCCAAGTTTCACAACCATACAGAACAACCGGTAATATAACTGTTTTATAAATTCTAACTTTCAGATTTTTTGACAGCAGACTAGATGATAAAAGCTTCTCAACCGAATAATAACAGGCATTTCCCATATTTATTCTGCGTTTAATTTCCTCCCGAGTGTCATTTATATTTGTTACTGTTGCTCCAAGATATTTGAATATTTGATATTTGTCATGTACATTGTTTTTAAACTCGTAAGAAAAAAATACAGATGATATACCGTTTTTAATTTTTGTGTTTAAACTGTGTTAGAGGACGGAGAATGAACAATCCTCATTTCACGTTGAACGACATTTTGGAAAATATAAGATAAGCTCTGCAACTTAATTTTAATTAAATGTTCAAAGAACATAGACAATAAGATATGCTTATTTCAAACTAAATTTAAAAGAATATTATAGATATATTAATTTGTCCTACAGAATTTATCTGTAATATAGACACTTAATATTTCAGGAGAAAAATTCGCTCCGGCGCCGGGGATCAAACCCGGGTCCTTGGTTCTACATACCAAGCGCTCTGACCACTGAGCTACGCCGAATTCAATCCACAGCACCGGATCGAACCTTCCTCCTTCAATGTTTCCCTTTGTGGCCTGACTCCAAGTTAGGCATATATGTTGACGTATATGTCCAATGTCAACTGCCATTATACTAGGAGCGCACTCAGCTGAGTGACTTGTTTGGCCGGGATTCCGCAGTTATTATGCACTGTTAGCTGAGAGAATATTATAGATATATTAATTTGTCCTACAGAATTTATCTGTAATATAGACACTTAACATTTCAGGAGCGAATTTTTCTCCTGAAATATTAAGTAAATTTAAAAGATTAAGAAATATTTCTAGACTCCCATTTCAATTGAATATTCTAGAGCAATGGTTCCCAAAGTGGGGGTCGCGACCCACAGGGGGGGGTCGTATAAAGAGCTGAGTGGGGTTTAGAGATGATTTACAAAATGAAACAGAAGCCAGCTTGTTAACATATATTTATGTTGTATTTAGAAACATAAACATACAAGATGTTGAACACAAAAATAAAAGATAGTTCAGTATTAATAAAGTAAAAAATAATTATTATTCTTCCTATCACATATTAAGCCTGGTGGCCTGTTACGGTCTAACTCCATCATTTTAGCGGACGGCCCAAAGATTTTCTTCCTGAAGGGCGGTAATTTAATGCTTGGCGTGGTAATTAAACAATAAACAATTAATGCTATAAATATGCCTGTTTTTTTTCAGAAAGAGCTTCTCAAATCTAGATTTTATATTCGATACATACACACTGATATTTTCAATTTCAAGGACATTTCTCGCTTTCTTTTGTTATGATGGTGATCACAGATTAGAAACTTGATTTGCATAAATACGAGTTTCAAATGCTATAAAAAAATTTTAGAGCTTCTATTGCACGCTAGAGGTATTCTTGTATTCTTTTGATTCTAAACTGACCTACGCTCTACAAAAAGAAATTATATTCGGAACATGTATGATAAGTACTTTCTTGTGTTAAATTTTAACGTACCTTGTTAACATGTTTCGAACTATTTTCGGTCATCTTCAGAACTGGTCGTTGTTGGTCTTGGCGCCTCTTGTTTCCTGTGTGGGTGCGTTCGTAGTGTAGAGTCAAAGAGTATATGTGTTTTGAAATTGAGTTGTGTGTTGAGAATATCGTTGGGGTGTGTTTTCGTGTGTCTGTATATTTCATTTTGTTCTAGTGTGTTGAGTTTTGGCTTTTGGTTGGATGTGCAGTATTTCCATGTCTGTGTTGATGTCTCTGTAGGTTTGGTTGGCGTTTTTGTGATGTGTTCTGCATATGTGGAGGTGTTTTGTAAATTTGTTATGGCTGTGATGTGTTCTTTGTAACGTGTTTGAAATGATCTGCCTGTCTTTCCTATGTAGAAGTAACAAGGTACGTTAAAATTTAACACAAGAAAGTACTTATCATACTTATTCCGAAGTGATACTGTGTTAAAAGTTGTGTAATCAAGATGTATAAGAAATTATAGTTTCAACATTCCATCACTAGGTGCACATTTAAACGGACCTTCCTTTAACATCTTTTCGAATTCCAGCAGTTGAACTCAACTGTCTAAAACGGATCCAGTATCGATCATAATTGTTTTGAGTTTCTTTCGGAAAATACTAAAAAATCTGTTGTTTAAAATAATTATTTAACTGCATTTTTTCAAAAGAAACTCACTGCTGTCTATCATACCGTACGTTGCTAATTTTTCCATATATTCGTTAATACACTGAAATCAATCAAATTTCTTTCTGTCAAGATGTCGACCAGAAATCAAGTTTCCTTACAAATTCGCCGATTTTATCTCGGGGTCTTATGTTAACATCTTCGTTTTGCAAACTATTCAAAGTGTTTAAGTGTTCGAAAAATATATCAGCAAGGAAGGCTAGTCTAAGAAGCCAAAGAGAATTTGAAAATAGGTTTGCGTATTCCAGTTTTTCCTCTTACAGTTATCGTTGTATTAGAAGTTGGATGGTATCCATTAACTTAGTAAAATGGTTTTCAATTATAGGATTTGTATTTTCAAAAGGGTTAAGTACCGGTACCCAAAAGTCTTCCAAAAGTTTGGGAACCACTGTTCTAGAGAATATAAACAATAATGTCGCTTATTTTACGTTACAAAAACAAAATTTTAAAATATTTAAAACCCCACAGTAAAAAATAGAAAAAGATTTGTTTGTTTTACGTTAAATGAACAAATTTAAAAATATTACTTTTAAACTCTCGATTTAATTTTAATTAAATATTCGGAGAACACAGGCAATAATTTTACGTTATTCAAATCTACTTAATGCTTTTAAAGAATCTCCGTTTGTCGTACTGCAAGCATTTTCTTCGGCCAATTAGAAATAGTTCAGTCCCAATTTAATTTTTAAAGTACCGGTACTAACCGGTAAACTTACGAGTATATAGAGAATTTACAGTTTTAAATGTTGGAAAAAAGAAACAAATGCTAGAGAAATGATAAAAACAGGAAAATGCTAAGGAAGTGATAAAAATAAACAAATGCTAGGGAAATGATAAAATTGTAGCGATAAACAGCCATGATTGGTTGAAACACATCCTTTCGTAAGTTTTTTTTATCAAAGTAGTATGACATAGTAAAGTGTTATAGTCATCCTAATACACTACTCTCTTAAATTTGCTGAGCATACTTACTTACTTACAAATGGCTTTCAAGGAACTCGAAGGTTCATTGCCGCCCTCACATAAGCCCGTCATCGGTCCCTATCCTGTGCAAGATTAATCAACTCTCTCATCATATCCCACCTCCCTCAAATCTATTTTAATATTCTCTTCCATCTTTCGGCCTCCCCAAATGTCTTTTTTTCCTCCGGCCTCCCAACTAACACTCTATATGCATTTCTGGATTTGCCCATACGTGCTACATGCCTGCCTATCTCAAACGTCTGGATTTTATGTTCCTAATTATGTCAGGTGAAGAATACAATGCGTGCAGTTCTGTGTTGTGTAACTTTCTCCATTCTCCTGTAACTTCATCCCTCTTAGCTCCATATATTTTCCTAAGAACCTTATTCTCAAACACCCTTAATCTCTGTTCCTCTCTCAAAGTGACAGTCCAAGTTTCACAACCACACAGAACAACCGGTAATATAATTGTTTTATAAATTCTAACTTTCAGATTTTTTGACAGCAGATTAGATGACAAAAGCTTCTCAACTGAATAATAACACGTATTTCCCATATTTATTTTGCGTTTAATTTCCTCCCGAGTGCCATTTATATTTGTTACTCTTGCTCCAAGATATCTGAATTTTTCCACCTCTTCGAAGGATAAATCTCCAATTTTTATATTTCCATTTCGTACAATATTCTGGTCACGAGACATAATCATATACTTTGTCAGTTTGCTGAGCATATTGGGAATTAATTGAATAGCTTTCCCGAAGTACGCTATAAAATGTTTTATATAAAACAATTCTTTTCTCGAGAAGGAATCAAAAACGAGCAAAATTGTATTAAACTTTTTTGTTTGAAATATCTCAAAGAAATTTAAAAAATAATTGCAATACTTACGGTTCACCCCGTACATAATATATGGTAACTCAGGAGGAAAGTCCCATACTTTGAGGGACGATACTGTGGGTGATTCTAAAAGAAAACATATAAACACATGTCTTATTCTCAACGGCTTTGGAGGAAAATAATCGATGCCATGAGAATCGGGAATAGTGCAGATGACAGCAAATTAAGAAATCATTACTAGAGCCTTGCCTTTGGTCACCTAAACGCTCCAAGCAACCCGCAGTAGTGTGCGTGTATATAGAGTAAGCTTAGAGCTCCGTGGCACCACCCCTATCGGCACAGTTTCGTTCAGCTGTTCAGTGAATAAAGTACGCGGTCAACATGAGCAAACAAAACAAAGTTAGGCGCTTGACGATCAGTGCTGTGATAGAAGAATTTCGTAACGAGTACTTCATGCAGAAAGAAGAAAACATTTTCTGTAAGGTATGCAACATAGAAATAAAAACCAACAAACGGCGTTTTATACAGAAACATTGCAACACGAAAACACATGTTACACGTGTAAAAGAATTGTACACAAAGCATGGAAATGTGGCTTCCACTTCCGACTTTTTCGCTAATCGGTCTGAATTTTACAATGACTTGTGTAAAATGTTGGTATTATCGGATATTCCATTTTGAAAAGATAGAAAATAGTCACTTTCAAGAATTCATGGGAAAATATAGAAAGAAAACTTCCTTGTGCAAAAACATTACGTAGATATCATTTACTGCCCTGCTATGAAAATGTGATAGCTCGCATAAGGGAATCTGAATATGTTTATGATAATTCATTGTAATGCATAGACTCTCGTAAAGTTCGTAGAAGATATAGTTTTGTTTAATGAGATGTATATCTTTTCAACTAATAATTCCAACCTGTACGACCGTCTACAGCAGCCGTGGCGAGAACGTGACTCGCGAGACATTGTGGCTCGCAGTGATAGCTGTGCATTTCGCTTGCTTCTAACCTCCGCCAACCCCCACCCTCTCACTCACTGGAGTCAAACTCCGTTCCATTTGTATTTGTCTCTGACCTGCGAGTGGCACATGTCTCTCTCGAAACCATGTACGAAAGTTCCAAGTCAATATGATGAGAATATTAAATGTATGATTTGTTCACAAGTATTACGAGGAAAAGGGTTGTATGACATAAAACGGCATTATACTACATATTACTGATGAAACATTGAAAAGTTAAGTGTTATTGTTCTTGTTATCATCATCATCATCATCACCATCATCATCTCTGTACGTCGACCCTTTTTGAGCAGATGTACGAATAATGCGGTTAGCTCTTCGAATTGAACTCACTGATTTACTATGTGATGTCAAATGAAAGCTAGATGTAAGGACTTGACAAATGTTGAACTTTCAAGTCTTTGCCAAAAAATAAATATCCGAAACTTCGTTGTTTCGCTTGCTCTGTTGAAGTCATGTTCGCTACAACTTACTTTGTGAAAAATTATTTTCAACGATTAAAATAGTAAAAACCAAATTTAGATCACGACTGACAGACAAATACTTTCGTGATAAATTACGACTGGCAATAAGTGACATAATTCCTGATTTTGAAACTTTGTCGCAGAGACATTCTGAAGACAGTTAATTTTAGGTTGTGATATTGTTCATTTCTTTCTTCGTTACACGTACTAAACAGTTTGTAGCCTTGTACTGTATAAAATTATATTTAAGTGCTTGACGTAAGGAAAATGAAAATCCGTTAATAAGTCAGACAGTTGCTTCACTTCCCCTTCGAGTGTCCGCCTCCCTCCATAGGTGCTATGCACGTTGCAGGTTGCACAGTGGCTCGGCGCACCATTACATTTTCGTCATCGCTGCCTTAATGCGATCACAAGCATCCTAGCTTCTCAGTCAACTCTACAAAAAATAATCTAATGATGTAAGGTCGTGTGAGCTCGGCACCATATCGGCATACTCTGCGTGTGTAAAGATTCATGGCATTGTAACTTCACTACACAAAATATACTCTACCTAGTAAACTGCAAAACCTTTCTAACAGAGACTCAAAGTCAGCGAGTCAGAATGGTAATAAGATTCATCTCTCCAGCGTTAAGTAACATATCCACATAAAAGTGGTCAACATTATAAAGGTAATACTACAGGGACATCATTTTATTTTTACTAATATTTCTAATATTAACCTGGCTATACCCTTGGTTCAGAACCTGAAACACCTTTTACTACCCCCTTACACGACCGGAGTTCGATGATACTGGCGTAAAATACAAACAAATCACTTTACTAGGTATAGGAGGGAAAAAAATTAGTTCATCCATTTACGTAAACTAGGAAATATCGCGATTTTGAGTTCGATAATTTTCATTATTTGTTTTTGTTTAATCAAAATACAGTACAGTATTAACAATGATTGTTTTTATTAACGAACTAAGCTGTCCATGCGAACGTATTCATTATGCAGTGTATATTATACTGTCTACAGCATATTAGCGTATAGAGAATGAAGTTAAATTGAAAAATAATCATAATATGGATATTTAAACACATTTTTTTAAATTGTGGCCGTTCATTTCGATACAGGCTTCAGTTCTTTTGTGCATATTGCCGCACTATAGATTATTGTACCTAATTCCAATTATCAGTTTCGACCTTCGAACTAGTAACTCATGTTGAAATAATTCTGTACCTACTCTATAAAAGGAGTACCTTACATACTGTAAATTCAATCTTCACTTTTGCCCGATCCGGAAAAATAAAAATTACTCAGATATGCTATCTACTGTCCGTCCAAGTGGTTATGTAGCAGGGTCGTAGAAAGGGGCGAAATCACGTGACTGTTAATTACTTAACGAGGTCGTTTTATTTAAGTTATTTTAAACAGTTATATAACATTACGTAGACGTCCAATTCTCAACAGAAATTAACGTTTTCAGAAAAGAGCTAAGACAGCCCAGCCACTAACCTTTACAGAGGGGCGAGCAGAAGCAAGTGGGGGAAACCGAGATGCGACGTAGACAAACGGACGACAGTGCCTGTGAGAAAATATAATTCAATATTGAAAGCTCTTTCGTCACTGGAAAACCCGAACATATTTCTGGAACGTACTATACTCACTAACTCAGTACTGCTTACTACGACCGCATATGCGGCCTTGGTTCTGTGTGGAGAACGGTTGGAAGTTTACTAGTAGAGGGTGGTGGGAGTGAAGTACATTAAAAAACTCAGGTACAATAAAAATTGAAGTAAAAATAAAATGATGTCCCTGTACAATCTAATGTCGTTTTGGTTGCGTGTGCATCAATGTGAACAATTATGCGAAGGAAGAAAAAGAGAGAGACTCGTGCGTTTTTTTTTAATAGCTGTTTCGTGGGAACATTGAGAATAAGACGTGTGTATAATTATGTTTTCCCTTTAGAATCATCCATACTATCACCCACTTTCCTCTTGAATCACCCTGTATTGTATAGGCCTAAGGGAGAATATTGTACGTAACTTTTTCCACTTGTTCAGTTATGCTGTTTTTGTATAAAAGAATATTCCATTTTTAAATACTTCGTACCAAATTTACTGTTTATTTTCCTCACATTTTCTATATATAAAATTAAAAGGGAGTTATTGTAAGATTATTGTATTAAAAATGAATATTTTGTGAGCACTAAAATACATAAACAAATTGTCCAAGTATACAACATGCATGAATCTGTGTATATGAGTGTGTTTCTACAACGTGAGAAATCTAGAAAGTCGATCATGCTATAGAAGGAACGTACAGATCTCGTATTTTATCTCTGCCTCTGTGCAACGTCACATTTGCAGTGGGGAGGTGAGGCGATGGGAGGAAAGTTGTAATGCTTTTCAATACGCTGACGCCCACGTTTTAGATAAGCCATTTGAAATTTAACGGCCATTGACCGGCAGAGATATAATCCGAGATCTGTAAAAGTGATTCGATTTTAATGAATGAGAACTAATAATGTGCATTAAATCGATTATGAAACGAGATCAACAACATCATGTTATGTTCTTGTCCTCAAAGCTGATAAGACTGCTTAAAGAAATGTTAAATACAGGTATATAGGCTACGTAGTTGTAATATATGAATGAATGATTGATTGGAAATGTGTATAGATATATTTTTGTGGTACAAAAATAATTGGATCTCATACTAGTTTTTAGAAAACAAAAATTTCTTCCTGTAGTCTGTATTTTTATTCCAAATGCATCGAATATTAATGAATTATTGCTGTTATACAGAAACAAACAGGGTTTTTGTAAATACACTTATGAGATAAAATGTGTCTATGTCAGAGATATATAGTAAGTTAAATTGTGAGAAACAATTGTATATTGTATTTGAAATACATAAAGACATTTTCTACAAATCTATGATAATATAGCAGTAAACTTTCATTAGATCACAAATTACATTCAATAAATAATGAGCTTGTACACAGTTATTATCAATGGTCTCAGAAAAAGAGCCTGCCGGCAGATCTGCCGCGCCCTCCGTGGTTTCCGCCGAGCGCGTAACCATTTCTCCGGTGCTTCTCCATATATAACTGTACTAACAATAAATCTTCAATAATTTGGACTTACCATGCTCACAGTCGTTGCTGAAAATGTCCCCCGTTTGCCGCCACACACAACTGACATCTTCTGATAAACGAATGAAGCAACACTCTGAAGTTCCATATCATTGATAGCTTGGATTTCTTCTCGTATATAGTCTTTTAGTTAATCTATAGAATGAGAATTTTCCTATAAACCCTACCTTTTAGTGTTCCCCATAAATAAAACTCACAGGATGTTATATCTGGGCTTCGTGGAGGCCTCAAATCATTACATATTAGTCTTTACCGAAAATACGCCTCAATTCCCTAATTGACACGGCAGCTGTATGAGCAGTGGCGGAATCTTGTTGAAATAAACTGACAATCGTCCCGCATAAGAACACTACGTTTTCTGCTTGATTTTCGATTCTTCACTGAGCCTGTTTCTTCAAAATCTTTTAGCGAGTCGTCTAATTGTTTTGGCAGAAGGCACAGGTCTGTTTGGAAACTTTATTCGACATTTTCGTCTTGCTTTCGCACACGACCTTCTGCCTTTGATGTATGTATTGTACATTTACACACGTTCACATAGTGAGAATTTGTTGCTAGGCAATACCTAAATACACAATAATACTAAACTTTATACACTAACGTTCTATAGTTGAAGAATCGAGAGTTTCATTACACGATTTCTAAGCACACTGAATGCCATATGGCTACTGGAGCTCGATTGCGCGGGACAAACGATTCGCGCGCGGAGAAAACCATTCAGGGCGAGGCTGGCCGGCCGTATGATAATAATAGCTCTGTACATACATCGATCTTCGAAATGTGTCTTCAGCTACAGGTATAAAGTACCATACTAGCAATTTAAAAAATCACAAAAATTCCAAAAAAAAAAAAAAAATTGAAGACCGGAAATAAATTATGTTAACTAAAAGCCACTCATCTTGAATTCTAATAATATTGTATGTTATCCACATAATTTAATTTTGAAAATGAGGAAATAATTAAACTATATCTGTCATAGATTTGCAGGATGCTTGTGAGCAATATACATTTGTTACTAATACCAAAGAAAAGTTGCAATATTTAAAACAACTTAAGTGTTTTTAGTTTTATGTTTAACATTCCAGTCCATGAAGAACATTGATTGTTGAAAGTATGCCGTCAATATCCGGATAATTATTGATCGAGTATTCTACAGGGTGAACAAGAACTCTACCGACAAACTTTCACAATTGTTCAGGGATGTTGGCTGAATGTTTTGATATAAGGAACCTATGGTCTCCGGTGACTTATTACTGAGTAATGTTTTGTTGATATGTTTACTTGTAGCATGTCGTTTGAACGGTGATAAGATTGGTTCTGATAGATTACAAGGAAAAATTAAAACGTAATCAACTAAGTTCTGAAGTAAGTAGTGTAATATCATAAATTGTAATAAAAACAATGCAAAAATTACATTTTTAATGAAACAAACCTTAGAACAAAACTCATACTTGTTTGTTAAAGATTTCACTGTACAGTAAGATATGTACTCTTCACTAGTGATGAGCAGAAAATCACCGACTTGTGATTTTATCACGGTGATCGAAAAATCACAATCACCTGTGATTAAACAGCTCTTTAAACAGTGATCACAGTTCGGGGCTAAACTGCTCACCAGCTGAGAGACAGTTCAGGTTCTTTACTCACTGCGTGCGCTGTGCTTATGCTATCTAGTGACAAAACTGGGAACAACTACGCCTGCGAACTGTGAGCTCTATACTGAGCTCCAGCTTTTAAACACTGATCACAGTTCGAAGACTAAACTGCTTACCAGCTGAGACAGCTCAGGTTCTTTGCTCACTGTGTGCGTTGCGCTGCTCTGCTAATGCGACCTAGTGACGAAACTGGGAACTACTACGCCCGCGAACTGTGAGCAGTGAACTCTATACTGAGCCCGCCGACTGTGAGGGCCCGATTTAATGTAACCACCTCAATAGATTTCAGGCTGATCCTGGCAGATTTCAATTTCTTACAGCCAGAAAATAAACTATTGTCAGCCGACAGCCGAAAATATGGCAGGATTTTACATTGCTTAATTGACTCCATTGTTTTAAACAGTGAAGTGTCTACACTATTCGGAACAACTGGATAATACGCAAGGCAGACCAATATCGATAGTCGACTAACAGTCACCGGGTCGTAAGCCGTATCAAACAAAATATAATCGAAATGGAGTCAAATTGACTATATTCTTAAATAAATCCATTAGTCAAGTTCAAGGTTTTATTAGTACAACGGCGGTTATTTGAATGCATTAAATGAAAATGAAGATGTAATAAGATAATAAACTAGGTTATCACAAGGAAATTAACAGGAAAAAGATGTGTTTCACGGAATACAATTAAAATGACGGAAAGTAAATTTCCGGTTAATGTTCGCCAAAGCGTAAAGTATATGACGGCGTTGCTGTTTCATTTCTGGCCTATAGAAAATACCTAGCCTTTTACGAAAAAAAAAAATTTAAGGACCATGAAATTATTCACCGCTTTAATTATAGGCCTATTATTTTTTAACAATTTACGAATCAAAACTGTCATATTATATAATTTTAACTACTACATGGACGACCAAATCAAGCTAATGTTAAGTTTGCTAACCTAATAACCAAAGCTTAAAACCAAAGCTAAGCTAACCTAACCAAAACTAATCTAAAACAAAGCTAATTTAACCTAACCTAAGCTAACCTAACCTAAGCTAACCTTTAAAATCTAACCAAAGCTAACCTAACCTAACCAAAGCTAATAACCTAACCAAAACTAATCTAACCTAACCAAAGCTAATTTAACCTAACCTAAGCTATTCTAATCTAAGCTAAGCTAACCTAACATAACATAACCTTATAAATGCAAGGCCTGTAACCGGAGCAAGAAGGGATCTCAATCATTTAATCTGCAAGTACACGCAAAAATAAATTCAAGTAAGGATCACGCTGAGGTCCGCGCATGCGCTACAGCAAAACTGTTTCTGTCCCAAGCCTCTCATCTAACACTCGTCATAATTTACAATATTTCAAATACACATTGTTCAGTGGTGCTATCTCTCAATAATGTTCAGAACGAAGGAGGTAGACAGAGAGAGAAAAATTTCTACCGCCAACTACGCCATACACCAACGTCACGTTCTTATGTTGGTGACATTGTGTATTTACTTAAATTTGGTGCTAAACGTAACGGCACGGTTCAAAGTGACCGTGCTAATTCTCCAGTATAGCGCACTATTCAACTAGTATGAAAACTACAAAAATAACAAAATTTTATCAAACGTGACAATGATTTAAAAAATAACAATGCTTCAGTCATCTTCTGAGTGATGTGTGAATTATGTCAAAATTACTAATTTTCCGTTTACCTATATAATATTTCACTCAGGAATACTGTACAATATCAAATGGACAATCATTGTATTCGGTACCCAGACGACGAATGTTCAGTTTGTCTATAATATTAAGTTAAATGAATGAATAAATAAATAAACAAATAAATAAATACTGGCTTTCAAACCTTTAATCTGTTTTTAAAATGATGAGACACCTATATTTACAACTCAGTATTGTGCTTACACTTGACTTCTATGAAGTACAAACACATAACCTCAACATTTCTCGCCTTCTCCTACATGTGCGAAATATCAAGAGCATTGAAGCATCGCAGTGAGACACTCTGATGTTCAGTGTTCACCTCAAACAAGTTCGCAGTTCAATCACTGTTTAAGATCACCGTGATCATAAATGAGCAATCACAGGTCGAACAGTGGTCACAAAAGAGCAATTTATCTCATCACTACTCTTCACTTCGTTTAAAGCAGGTCTTCAAAATGTCGACCGCCATGATCTCTACAAACTGTACAGCGACTGTACTCTCAAAACAGTTGATTAGCGTACGTTGACATGTCGTGAAATACGGCGACTGCTGAAATAAGAATGAGCACATTACTCAGTAATATCACCGGGGACCACAGTTTCCTATCAAAACATGCAGTCAATCTCTCTGCACGAAACCAAAACTGAAATAAGAATGAGCACATTACTAGTAATAAGTCACCAGAGACCATAGGTTCCTTATATCAAAACACTCAGCCAACATCCCTGAACAACCTGTGATAGTTTGTCGGTAGAGTTCTGGTTCACCCTGTATACAATTTCAATATTTATATCAAATCAATACATAAATTTACTCTGCATGAAACCAAGTGTCTTGAAAATGTAATAACTGAGGACACGTGCGTATTTAAGATATGACGTTAATTAACCTGAAAAGATTTAACCATATTAATTTTGTGATATAAACCATTACTCCTTCAACGGTATAAATTATGTTCTCAAACAAAGATTGTTTTCATCTTAAAAGAAGGGATGTCATAAAAACAACTGAAGTATGAGGTTTTGGGAAAGGATAGCGAAATTTATAATGCAAATTCAAAATAATTTCTTTATTGTGGTATAACATTGTTGATGAATATTTCGAATGGTTTAACGATTCCAATAATACAACTCCTTCACTCTAATCGTACCGCACAATTGGGCATTTCGTAAGAAATTCCACTTTCGTAGATGAGTAGATGCATTTTGAATTACAGATAATGTTTCGGGTACACTATTTCAAACCCACAAACATTTAACAATTGAAGACAAAATTAATCTTATAAACATTTAACTTTCAAAATATAATTCTATGGAACTAAACAGCTAAAATATAGATCATTTGTAAACTTCAAAGCAATCATCAAAGATTCACTTGATTAATGACGTGTGAACATGATAACCTGTAAGTCATTTAGAACAGTACCCTTAATACTGCTCCCACTTATAGCGGAATACAGATTATTGTATTACTTACACATACAATTTACCGTAATAGGACTACAGACAATATTTTAAAGTACATTATAACGAACTTGGAATTATTATCACTAAATCACTGGTTTTTTCAATTATTTCTGATATAAATATAAATCTCTTCGCATGTTTCTGGATAGTTGGTAGATAATGAAAATCAGCTGACTAGGAATTTAGACCTGTTCTGAAGTTATTAATTCCACGATGTGATCAGACATTATATTAAACTTACGGAGATACGACAAGAATTTTAATCCTGTTTTCTTACTTTGGAGTTACTGCTTATACCTCTAATGCCAGATATTTTAATGAACTTTTTTTATGCTATGTTGCATTTGATTAGTTTACGTTGATCAAATCAGTCCGAAAAATAGAACTTCACGGTTCTATACCCAAGCTGTTGTAACTACGCCTCTCACAGCTTTGCGTAATGTTGGTAGCAGAGATGTGACGTTGCCACACACATTACGCAAGTGGTAGCAATACCACGTAACATAGTATGTTTCAAACTGACAACACAGCAGCAATCCATGTATCAAACAGCAGTTGATAGAAGATGCTACGT
Organism: Periplaneta americana; assembly: GCA_025594305.2. Taxonomy (NCBI): domain Eukaryota; kingdom Metazoa; phylum Arthropoda; class Insecta; order Blattodea; family Blattidae; genus Periplaneta; species Periplaneta americana. The sequence continues at coordinate 41,009,016 of JAJSOF020000040.1, read as the reverse complement.
ACAGATTGTTCGGAATGCTATCGCGCAGCGTTCTTCAATTTTTTCATGGGAAGATTTGCCAACGCAAATAACGAGTGTCAAGTTACAACGGCTTGAATATATTTCCAAGGCCTCCAAATTCCAATTTAAATAATAGTAACAAAAACGAAACATTCAAATGTTTGTATGAACTGTAATTGCATAAGCTACATTTCCCTCAATCTCAATTGATTTCTTTGGGATTCATTTCTCCGGAATTTCATTACATTTATTAAAAATCTCTTGTGGAAGCTTATTTTGCAAATCTGTCTCCATTTTCACATTTTTCAGATTCAGTGAACAGTTAAAACTGTCTCCCAAACAATTTCAATCGACTCCAAAACAACATTCACGGCTTCTTGATAATTAACGAAGACAGTTTTCTATCCAACCACAGTTCCAGTAATTAGTTTTAAATATTCCCTGTGTTTACCTTTTCGAAATTAATTATGTTATTTATTTTAATAAGAAATAAATAAATGCAGCATAGTCTGAAACAAAATATTGTACGTAACTACGAAAGTACCATTATCGTATTCGTTTAGGAAAACATTCTCACTCGTACGACAATACAAGAGCGGTATATTGAAGTTTTCATGTTCGAGGAAAAGTTTGAAAAAGCGAAACGTAGTTGAGCTTTTTGGAATTTCAGAGAATTGAAAGAAAACATACCGCTCGTGTATCTTACATTATTTTGTGCCAAGATCGTTTATTACATGCCCGAAAGAGGAATTTCTAATTAGTTGCAATGAAATCTCCATCTTGGTTTCTGTTCAATGACGGCCAATTTGCAAAACAAAAATATCTATCTTCAACATTGTTGCTTTAAAATGTTTTCTGTGTTTACTATACTCCAGCAGGCCGTGATATACGTCTGCCTTTTTTTTTCCCCCCAGTCTATGATGAGTCTGGAATCTTGTTGATTTTTTCACGGCTTCCTTAATGTTACTTGCATCACGAATGTAGTAACTTTAGTGGAGTTGTAGAGTTTACTTAATTTTTTAAAATATTTAAAAACAATAATTAACAGTGCAATATAGGTGAAATTGCAGTGGTAAGTTTCCTATTTATAATTATTACTATATTGAACGTCTCTAAAAATAATATGTTAAAAGCCTAAAGCAGTAAAATCAATATGCCACTTAAGCTGTAAGAAGGGGGAAATTGTTGTGTGTGTTAGGTTGGGAATACTGAATGTGGAATTTTAGACTTTCCGCGGATTGGTTTTGTGCGGAAACCAAGCAAATACGCACGATCTCGCACAAAGTATCTTTTCTGTAGTCGTTACGTAAATTAATGTTCTTATACTAGGCTAATCTTTGCTTGACCAGGAAAATTCTGGCATCATAGCAAGCTTGTTTTGTGAATTATATCTATTGGCCAAGTGTATTGTTTACCTCTTGTGAGTGTAAATAAGCAATAATCGTATCAACTGAAGATCATTGGATAGCAGGAAACATAACAGTGCTGAATTTTTTTATATAAATTTGTAGTGAATGAAGAGATGCTGAAATTTTTGTAGAATAAACGGAAGTATCTCAGGAAAAATTATTCCACACCATCTCTCACCATTCACACAGAATTTTAATTCTAGTTCTCAATGACAAAAAGACAATATCGAATAAATTCTGCAAAAAGTCGTCCATATAGTTTAGTAAATTGTTGCAATTTTGTCATTAAAATTCCTTTGTGCGAGAAGGTGCGTATTTGTTTGCTTTCCGCACAAAACCAATATGCTGTAAGTGTGAAATACCACATTCAGTATTCCTAACGTAACACACATAACAATTTCCCTATTTTTACCGCTTAAGCGTCATATTCATTTTACTGCTTTAGGCTTTTAACATATTATTTTTAAAGTAATAATTATAAATTGAAAGTAATAATTACCTAAATTGCACTGTTAACTTATTATTTTTAAATATTTCAAAAATTAAACTTGCACTGTTAAAGTTACTGCATTTTTTAAATAATTTGTCAAAAATCAACAAGATTCCAAACTCATCATAGACTGGGGAAAAAAAGACAGAAGTGGGGTAGTATCGGACAGGTAATATCGGACAGTGAGTTTCTTTCATCTACCACACGATGATAGTACCTGAGTGACATGGTTACATTTGTGATGTCGCATAGAGAAACGTAACCATGAAAAAATCAAGATTCCAGACTCATCATAGACCGATGGGGAAGACAGACATATCATGGCCTGCTGCAGTATAGTAAACACAGAAAACATTTTATAGGAACAATGTTGAAGATAGATATATTTGTGTTCCAAAGTTGCCGTCATTGAACAGAAACCAAGATGGAGATTTCATTGCAACCAATTAGAAATTCCTCTTTCAGGTATGTAATAAACAATCTTCGCACAAAATAATGTACGATACACGAGCGGTATGTTTGTTTTCATGTTCTCGGAAATTAAAAAAGCTCAACTACGTTTCGCTTTTTCAATCTTTTCCTCGAACATGAAAACGTCAACATACCGCTTTTCATTCTCCTAATCGCCTTTTTCTCTAAAACATTTAGTTGATATTGAAACCTGTCTTCTATTACTTATATTCTTAACTGGTGCTGAATGCCCGTTTGCAGAAAATTATTTACATTTTTATCATAACACAGCCAATAAAAAGCGGAATATCCATTTCTGTTCCAAGGGCGCTGAATCGTATTATTAGAATAATATTTAACTGGAACCATAAAATATCACATGACTGTGAATAACGCTACATTGCTTTTTGTATGTGTGATTTAAGTGTTATATCAATTTAATTTATGGTGAGATGAAAGCAAATAATTCCTAAAGAATGAAGGAAGAAGATGGTGCTGAAAAGGAAAACTTACACGGCATTTCATACTTCTGGTTGATTTGTAAAGTTTTCACATCCCTTCATATTATTTGTTTCAACTAACATAATTATCAGCTAATTGTGTAAAAATTGCACCTAATCAAGTCATGATTATACAAAAATGGTATTAACTGAAGTTCATATCTGACGGTGCCTTAACATGTTAGTCTGTACTTGCTTCCACTTGTAAGCTCAAATTAATTAAGCATGAATTAATGAAATGTACAAAAAAGGCTACTTAATAAAAAATCCTGATGTAATGTTTTAACTGCGACAGATAATTGCTTCAGTAAATTTACATAATTAGATTTAAAAAGATATGTTTGAAAGCTGTAACCACTGATATGATGTATAGAAATAAAATAACTGTCAAATACACAATTTTAAATTGTTATTAATTGATGTACAAAAGTGCTTATTCATTGTTTGTGATTTATTAATATTCTTCTTTCTCTGTGTACATGCATTGTTATGTTATGTCAAGGTCGGCTGGAAAGAAGAAAGGGATAATTTATAACTGTTACCATCATGAAATAATAGAAAACAAGAGGCGCCAAAACCAACAACGACCAGTTCTGAAGATGACCCAAAATAGGTCGAAACATGTTAACAAGGTACGTTAAAATTTAACACAAGAAAGTTCTTATCATACATATTCCGAAGAAAATATATATTAATAACAATAATAATAATAATAATAATGGTTTTATTTATTCATTCTTGGACACACCCTTTTAACAGTTACATGATCACTGGTTAACGTTATTTAACAAGTAATAACTGATTTACTGTGTTAATAATTTAATATTATATAAATTCTGGCAGTGAAGCATAATCTAGGCTTCGGAGAATGACGCAAACCACGTCGAAACTAGTCAGTCAGATAATTTACTACCAGAATTTATATAATATTAACAAAGTGAAGGAGTTATTACTTGTTCAATAACGTTAATCTATGGTTTTATTTAACCTGGCAGAGTTTTTTTAGTAGGCTATTTTACGACGCTGTATCAACATCTGAGGTTATATAGCGTCTGAATGAAATTAAGGTGATAATCCCGGTGAAATGAATAAGGGGTCCAGCACCGATAGTTACCCAGCATTCGCTCATATTGGGTTGAGGGAAAACACTCGAAAAAACCTCAACCAGATAACTTGCCCCGATCGGTATTCGAACCCGGGCCACATGATTTCGTGGCCAGACGCACTAGCCGTTACCCCACAGGTGTGAACACCTGACAGAGTTAACCTCTCAACCCGATATTCAAAAGTTACGGCGCTAAGCGCTCTTTTATTTCTATTTTCGACATACCATATGGCAGTAAAAAACAGGCTCTCTCCAATACACTCCAAAAAAATGCATGAAAATATCTCTGATTACGAACTGTGGCCGGTTTTATGCAATGGTACATGATGCATACATGTGTACGTAAACCGCTGCACAACTAACCTAGGGAGCTGCGTACACGAGTACAGTACCTACGGCAAACCGGCCTGAGGGTTAAGGCCATAGGGCCTTCTGTATTCAATCAGGAGTAAAACTGCGATACAAATAACATGATATATCTATACCTAATATAATATACAAAAATTAAAAATATTATAATCATAACACAATGTAAACAACAAGTCAATGGAATTGAGGCATATACGATATAAGACATAGAAAGAAAGAAAAAGGCCTAATAGAATGTGACAGTAAGTCAAAATGAGTGAGACATACACAATGTGTATAAATATAAAATAATAGTAATAATTATAATAACAATAATAATAATAATAATAATAATAATAATAATAATACTTTACTTACAAATGACATTTAAGGAACACGAAGGTTATTGCCGCCCTACATAAGCCCGCCATAGGTTCCTATCCTGTGCAAGATTAATCCAGTCTTTATCATCATACCCCACCTCCCTCAAAGCCATTTTAATATTATCCTCCCATCTACGTCTCGGCCTCCCCAAAGGTCCTTTTCCCTCCTGCCTCCCAACTAACACTCTATATGCATTTCCGGACTCGCCCATACGTGCTACATGCCCTGCCCATCTCAAACGTCTGGATTTAATGTTTCCTAATTATGTCAGGTGAAGAATACAATGCGTGCAGTTCTGCGTTGTGTAACTTTCTCCATTCTCTTGTAACTTTATCCCTCTTAGTCCCAAATATTTTCCTAAGAACCTTATTCTCAAACACCCTTAATCTCTGTTCCTCTCTCAAAGAAAGAGTCCAAGTTTCACAACCATACAGAACCGGTAATATAACTGTTTTATAAATTCTAACTTCAGATTTTTTGACAGCAGACTAGATGACAAAAGCTTCTCAACCGAATAATAACAGGCATTTCCCATGTTTATTCTGCGTTTAATTTTCTCCCGAGTGTCATTTATATTTGTTACTGTTACTCCAAGATATTTGAATTTTTCCACCTCTTCAAAGGATAAATTTCCAATTTTTTTTATATAATAATAATAATAATAATAATAATAATAATAATAATAATAATAATGTACTACAAAGCATACAAAACACATACACACACAAAGGAAAATATGATAATAATTAGCAAGAGTTCTCACATTATAGATGTAACATGACAAGCATTATATAGAAAAATGATGAAACAAACAAAAACAAATAAAATAATAGTACATTAGTACATTATGCATTATGCTCGTATGAAAATTATGAAACTCGATTGCGCTCGTTTCATAAACATACTCGCGTCTTAATTACTACCATTATAGGCAAGTTTCATACGACTTTTTATGCTCGACCATATTTCTAACTTGAAATTATTCATAAGTATTCATGTTATTCTTATCTGACTGGAAAGCGGAACTGACCTGTGCAATATCTCGTAAATTGTGAGATGTCCGCAGACGCGAAAGTATTGATTTTTTCCGAGAAACAAATGTCATTGACCTTGAAATAATCTAGAAAATAAAAATAAAGATTAATCTTGATATAACCTTGAAATTGATTTAGACATTGAAAAACGAGATGACAAATTGAATTTATTTGAATATTATTTACAATTAACGCTAATTATTATAGTAACAGAACATAACCTTCTGCGACAGTTTTGGATTTCCAGCCTCCATGACGTTTCGCTAGTTGTCTCTCGATTGCATATCCGAGAATAATCGATACTTGCGCTTTCATATTGCTACAATGGTGTTTTCTGATTGGTGGAACATCTGAATTTTAATGATTAGGTGTACTTTAATGAGATCCATTAAAGGGCTGCTACCAGGTGTATAATTACTACATTTAGGTATGGTCGAGCATAAAAAAATAAAGAATATCAGAATATACGTGGAAACTAATTGGAGAATAGGCTTGAGACGGACCCGATAGAACAGTTCAGTGGGAAATCTGCATAACGGCGTACTGAGTATAGTGGTAAAGCGTACAGTGGGTGGGGGTACTGTAGAATGGATGACAACAAATACGCAAAGGAAAACGCTCTGGATTTGAAGGTTCTGACGAATAATTTGGTTTTCATACAAACCTATTTTCAAACTGTACTATTACACGGTTAGAAAAGTCAGAGCAAGAGATGCCGGAAGCCCTCAAATTAATTGAGGAAATGACGCAGAGAATTAATGAGACATCAAGTACACATCGGGTTACTGAACGTTTAAAAGAGAAGTGGAAATCAATTTTATGTAAAAATAACGGATATGGAACATTGTGTAACATAAACAGCAAATTAGTGGACATAGAGTCACGCGAGAATGAAGGACTGTCTCTTAGAGACTGCATTGATGACAGGTTTCTTCGTTTTGTTCTTATCACTCATGCGATGTAGATCGCAGCTTTTGACAGTACAAACTGTGTTTGGTAGACAACTGAAAAAAATTTACGTTTGAGACACTGAAAATGTATCTTGTAGTACATGGCAATTCGGTACTGTAACTGCACTTCCTAAAGACGACCAATAGGATAAATGAAGAAATTAAAATTGTTACATGCTTATTTCCACCATTAACACTGTGTATAATTAAACACAAATGCTTATAAAAGACAGGAGAATAAATGCTTTTCATATTCTTTTGACATTGTCATTGTGTAATGTATATTTACTTTCAGAATGTCCATATGTGTGTTTCCCCATACTACCGTACTTTACTCTAAATAGCAACGTCGTTACCTCAATACATCTCTACCTGCAGCGAGTCAACAACCTATAGTACATGCACAGTAAACTTATTGTATCAGGTCCAAAGTCTCGAAGCCTGGTCATAACATAAAGTTAGTTTGGCAACTCGTCATAAGATAATTTTCTAGATCAAAGTGAACAAAGTCGTTTCACCTGCTAACTGACAACTTTACTCGAACACACGACTTTCAGACTTTAGAACCAACTGAACTGGCACAGGGAACATAAATCGAAATCCATCTGGCAGCAGTGCTGATATTTCCTCGAATCTTGAAGCTTGCAACAGGCGCTGGCAGCAAGCTTGAGAGGGAAAGTGTCACATCTGTATGTGCAACATCTCGTCGCGAGTAATGGCGAAAGTTTATGGACAGCACGCTCTTCTCTTGGCCCGGGTTTCGTTAATGCACGCTGCGCCCCACGTATTTAAAATCCTGCGGAGACTTGAGAAGGCGTCATTCGCTTCTAGTAGCTCTCCTGGCACCCACACCCAACAACATGAAGTACACGGTAAGTCACCAATTTAATAATTATTTTAAAAAAATATTTTTGCGAATATAAGTCTTACTTAATTGCTATTTATTTCTCTAGTTTACCATGCTAGTCGCTGGATCGAAGATTCCTATTTAGTTCTCTAGTTTACCATGCTAGTCGTTGGATCGAAGATTCCTATTTATTTCTCTAGTTTACCATGCTAGTCGTTGGATCGAAGATTCCTATTTATTTCTCTAGTTTACCATGCTAGTCGTTGGATCGAAGATTCCTATTTATTTCTCTAGTTTACAATGCTAGTCGTTGGATCGAAGATACCTTTTATTTCTCTTGTTTACCATGCTAGTCGTTGGATCGAAGATTCCTATTTATTTCTCTAATTTACCATGCTAGTCGTTGGATCGAAGATTCCTATTTATTTCTCTAGTTTACCACGCTAGTCGTTGGATCGAAGATTCCTATTTATTTCTCTACTTTACCATGCTAGTCTTTGGATCGAAGATTCCTATTTATTTCTCTAGTTTACCATGCTAGTCGTTGGATCGAAGATTCCTATTTATTTCTCTAGTTTACCATGCTAGTCGTTGGATTTATCCGAAGAAGATTCAAATATCTTTATTTCTCTAGTTTACCATGCTAGTCGTTGGATCGAAGATTCCTATTTATTTCTCTAGTTTACCATGCTAGTCGTTGGATCGAAGATTCCTATTTATTTCTCTAGTTTACCATGCTAGTCGTTGGATCGAAGATTCCTATTTATTTCTCTAGTTTACCATGCTAGTCGTTGGATCGAAGATTCCTATTTATTTCTCTAGTTTACCATGCTAGTCGTTGGATCGAAGATTCCTATTTATTTCTCTAGTTTACCATTCCAGTCGTTGGATCGAAGATTCCTATTTATTTCTCTAGTTTACCATGCTAGTTGTTGGATGGAAGATTCGCAGGTCCAAACCAGGCAAAAGACGATGGATCTGAAAGTGCAATAAAATCCTAAGCATGGTTCTCTCCGGTAGGAAAGTAAATTGTGACTCCCATGTCGTAAGTCTCCAGTACGTAAACGTGCTTACCCTTGATCAGGGCAGGGCAGAAGGCTACGGGCAGCAAGAGCGGATTCTACTCTCTCAAGGGGAGCCACATGATTTCTCTTCATCCCCTTTTGTTCCCCGCCGAACATCACGCAGCGTTGATTCAGTGACGAATGAATTATAAGCGTCCCCGTTTAGAGTCTGTATCCGCTCCCATGCCCAGCCCTGCCCTTGATAGAAGGCTACGGGCACCGAAGAAATTTGGAGGTAGCACATTAGGTCCATTCCAGTGGCTTATGTGAGCGTGGATGTGTCCACTCCTCACTCTGAAGGCAAAACATAAATTTCCTGCGCAAAATTTTACTAAATCTGACATTTTTTTAACTTACACTCTTTTATTATCTTTTCAACCACTCATTACCGCGTATGTTTCGTTTTAACAGCTGAATTTGCTAAGATTATCTGATGATACGATGAAAGAGTAATGGAACGGAGAAAAATTCTCTCCGGCGCCGAGATTTGAACCCGGGTTTTCAGCTCTACGTGCTGATGCTTTTCCACTAAGCCACACCGGATACCCACCCCGGCGTCGGACAGAAACGTCTCAGATTAAGTTCCAACCCTTGGGTTCCCTCTAGTGACCGCCCTCTGCACTACGTCATAGATGTCTATGAACGTAGGACTGAAATCCACACATGTGCTGAGGTGCACTCGTTATGAGTGACTAGTTGGCCGGGATCCGACGGAATAAGCGTCGTCTTAAATCGCGTCTTATCTGGTGATGTTGCACTTGTCACTTCAGTCATACGTTTTCTTTCTATTCGATTTCATGCGGAAGACATCTGAGTAAATAAAATATTGAACAATTTGGTACTTTCCAGTCGATAGTGCTAACCAATCTGAAATTTTAAGTAAAATAAATCACCATTTTTCGTTTATATTCTTGAAATAAATGGTCGTGTCTCTCAGTTAAGCACTATTACAAATCATGTTCATCATCCTTGTACGAATTGGCTCGTAGATAACAAAATCAGTCCGGTAGTTTACATTTTGAAATACAAATAAAAATACATGAAAACTATCTATTCACTATTGGATACGCTGAGTGTAGAAATCAGTAAAATCTTGGAACTAATTGAATCGCACTTTTTAGAAAGGAACTAAGTCAAAATTTGTCATTTTTATTTCCTCTGATGAAATGATTAATATTTCCAAGACGCAAAGATAAAGAAAGGAAGGAACTTAAACAAACCTTTCCCTGTATCTCTAACATCGAGTTGATGTTTATATTACGGCACTGGTACACTGGTATTTATTCATGAAAGTAAGTTCTTTTGCTCTCCTGAAAAATAGAACATTTTGACTTAGTCCCTTTCTAGTAAGTGCGATTCAATTTTTGTAATAGGCTATCATAATCCGTGCCTAGTTAAAATGAAAAATTTAATAGGCCTATGCTTAATTTAGTGCAGTTGAAAAATATTCGGCGTTCCAAAAATGATACTACTATAACTAAGATGTTTTCGTTTCCTCATACCGAGGGTTGCAAAATCCCCCAATTTAGCTGGTCGATCAGTTTCAGATATCTTGACCCTCGTTTATTGACATTTAGAGTGATTTTATTAAATTACAATCATATTTACAATCTTATTTTTACAAAATTCTATACAATGAAATGACACAGAAAAAATGCGTGAATTGTAGCAAGCAGAAAAAAATTATTTTATACAGTGTTGACCAGAAGTCTACTTAGCTAGAGAAAGTTTCTGAAGTGTTGCCAAATAACGGGAAAAGATGTTCAAATCTTTTATTGACTCAGAAGTAGCAAAAAACTCTTACTGGGGGGGGGAAATATTAATTTATTTTACAGTTAATAACAAAGTGTCTTATCGGAATAGACTCTTGAGTACTTCACCGCGTGTTGAAACTTAACATCTTCAACGTTTTGCAAATGCATACAGTTTCCATCATTGGGGTAACTTGGTACGACTTGTAGGTCACCTACCCTGTTGCACCTGTTATGTATTTCTATTTCTATTCCGAACAATTGTCCCAATTGTCGTAGGTGACCTGCAGATTGTACCTATTTGCTCTGATAATGGAACCTGTATGCAGTTCCTTAAGGTAGAAGATGTTAAATTCCAGCACACGGTGGGATAATCAAAAGTCTATTTCTGATCACAACAACCGTAAAATATTTCTGAACACAATTACCATGAAAACCTAAAAACTTAAGTAATTGATTAACTAGCAGACTCACTCGTGTTAATTATGTAAGTCTGTGCGGCTTACAGCTGTTTCGGTGCTTCATCACACCATCCTCAGACAATCAAATACATAGCACAAGAAAATGGTTACAATCCAAACATAATAGACAACATCATAAGAAAGACAAAACAAAAACTAACTTAACAAACACAAAAACACGCAAAACACAACACAAACACTAGAACACAAGAAATACATCACACTAACATATGAAAACAAAAGCACATATAAGATCGCATCTTCATTCAGAAAGCAGAATTACAACATAACATACAGAACAGAAAACACACTACAAAGACATCTCAACACACAAAAACACAAACAAATAAATAAACAAACACAGATGTATACAAACTCACATGTAATAATTGCGACAAGTTCTACATTGGACAGACAGGCAGATCATTCCAAACACGCTACAAAGAACACATTAAAGCAATAACCAGAGAACACAATACATCTACATACGCCGATCACATAACCAATGCTAACCATACATACAATAACATAAATGCGGACGTGGAAATCCTACACATACAACCCAAGAACACACTAGAACAATATGAAATATACAAACACACTAAAACACACCCTGATCAAATTCTCAACACACAGATCAATTTCAGTACACACGCACTATTTGACTCCAATTTTCAACACTTTTCAACAATCAAACGCACCCACACAGCAGGCAGAGAAGTTTGAGATGACGCCGGGATCTAGTAGGCTCTGAGGATGGTGTGATGAAGCACCGAAACAGCTGTAAGCCGCACAGACTTACATAATTAACACGAGTAAGTCCGCTAGTTAATCAATTACTTATATTCAAGTGTTAAAAGTAGTGTACGCAAGTTTAAAAATGGATTAAAAACTTATTTCAGTTTGATATGTTTGTAAGGAATGAGTTATCTAAGTTTGTTATGTTTGTACTGATTCATTTCAGTCAATTCAGGTGGATTTTGTGAGGTAAAAGAATTGTGTTTGGGCAAGATTTTTTCAGGGTACTCCCATTTGTCTTGCTTCATTACATCAATTATTTACTGTATATACATCTTGATTATACAACTTTTAACACTATTATATTACTTGAATACAATATATAACTTTCACTTGCTAAATAGAACTAAGTTATAGAAAGCTAGTTGACTAGTTTCGGCTTGGGAGCCATATTCAGAACTGTTGTGGTCCTGGTCTTGCCTCTTCCGGTGTCTTCACTCCCGGTGGGGGTGCGTTTGTGTTGTGTAGTGTGGATTCAAATAGTGTATATGGGCTATTCCATATGAAATCGATCAGTAAAAAACCTCGTATTTTTTAATACCCTAATTTTTTCCTATTTATACAAGGTGCTGAGGAGAGTGCATTTTCAAAAATAAACTATCGAAAGTCAAACGGTTTTCGTACTATTGAGCGACAAATTTAGCGTATTTTAGAAAAAGCCTCTTTCAAGGCTCAGAACTATGGAATCATTTATTGCAGAACATTTAACAGGAGCTCATTTTGAAGCTGACATTTGGTAGGTTATGATAAGAAGTAATCCTTATTTTTATTATATACAGAGAGACAGATAATCTGATTTTATTTGCTTTTAGGCATTTTTTGTAAAAATGTAAAAAAAATATTGAGAAAAAACCTTGCATTATTAAAAGGGATTCGGCATTATTTGCTTAGTGTCACGGCAATAAGTATTAAATACATTATTTTCACACGCCTAGACTTGAACGACGTAGTACCGCACGCACTGGCCGAGAGATGAAGATAAGCGAGCATTGGGCGTCATTTTACTCCTGTGTTTATGAAAACCTGTGATAAACTAGCCCAGCTATGCGCTACTAGACGATACGTCATGTGTTTATGTCTCATGGCCTTGCTTGTCTCGGATAGCTCCCGCCTCACAGTCAGCTGGTTAGCTCACGCGCGTAGTATTTATTTTCTTTATTTGATATTTTCAATATTTTCTTATCAATGTTGCACCATTAAAAAATATGTGTTTATTTGTACTTTCAATGCGGAATCTAACCATATATTTTGAAAATATTTTTTCGTGGCTAAAGGCGTCTTAATGAAGAAATATCTCAATTTCTCCATTTCCATAAAAAATAATAAAAAATGTTTACATGTCAATATAAATTTTAACTTTTCAGCATTAAAATAAACCATGATTTTGATCATTGGGTGAAAGAGTTTCGGAGCCACAAAGTTTAAAGTTGCTATTTTTATGAAAATACGATGCATTAAAATATTCTTAATTTAAACACTATTAAGTTCTGATGCCTCAAACTTTGCACAAAGCATTGTATCACAGTTGTCTACGGACAGAAAAAGTTTCTTTGCATTTAAAAATTGCAAGGTCAATTTTCTCTATATTTCGGCCGATTTGAGATGGAATAGCCCATATGTTCTGAAATTCAGTTGTGTGTTGAGGATTTGTTGTGGGTACAGATACACAAAAACACTCCCATATTTCCTATATTTTGAATACGTGCCTGCGTACTGTATTAATCGAGTACCTCAATTAAAGAACTTCAAGTGCAATGTCCAAGTTTCTTCGGCACTGTTTGCTTAGTGTCACGGCAATAAGTTTCGAGGGTATTAAATACATACTTCTCAAGTATTCTATTAAACGCAGCTATGGGGGAATAGCTATCTGCTCAGCTACCTCAACAAGAGTTACTCCTTACTTCTTTATTTACTTCTCGTGGTACTCACACCTCTCTCTGCTTACAGTTGACTGTCGTCCTGGCTCTGGCCGCATGCGTCGTAGCAGCGGAGCAACCGGCAGAAGAACAGGGCCGCCGCGACAAGCGAGGCTTCCTCTCTGCCCCGCTTGCCGCTCCGCTCGCCGCACCGCTCGCCGCTCCTCTCGCTGCCCCTGTCGCTGCTCCCTTGGCTGCCGCTCACTACGCCGCTCCCTTGGCTGCCACTCACTACGCCGCTCCCTACGCCGCCGCTCTACCAGCTCCGCTGGCTTACACTCACGGTTTCGCTGCTCCTTATGCATATGCCTCCGCTCCATACGTTGCCGCCCCGGCAGTTGCAGCTCCCCTGGCGGCCAAGGCTGTAGTTGCACCTTACACCTACTTAGGCTAGGAAAATAACAACGAAACACCATTGGCCAAACAGCAGATTGTAGTTTACATCTACCATAGTACAAGAATCGCGACATAGCTTTACGTTGCTTCATGTAGGACTGTGCCCTGTTAAGGAGATTAAACACTCCAGAAAAACTTCATTACCGTATATCAAAGTCTTATAACAGTTCAGTGTGCCGCAGACATTCTGGATTTTCCTGTTTCTCAGCTTACAGGCTTCAAACTGAAATCACAGACTTGATGTAAAGCTATCAAGCGAACTTAATGACTCTATAACATAAGAAAATGCTGCTTCCAATATTGAGTAATAGTTTTTTTATATTGTAGTACCGGAAACTCTATGTCAATTAAACTCGCCTGCTGAGTTCCACAATATTTGTAACATCAAACGCAGCTGGAATCGAGAGTAATGGAATTTAATCAAATTACAGACTGGTTTTGGAAGATTAACTAACATCTGCCTAACGCCCGATCGATCTAACTTGAAAATGATTTGTTTTATACGTTAACTATCAATATTTGTATTGAAGTGAACACATTTATAACATCTAGTAAAGATCGATCGTGCGTAGTCTGTGCCAATGGTAGCCACATACGGGTCACGATCTTCATGTTGAAAACTTTCAGGAATTGTTTATAATATTTAAGCGCTTGTTTGATAGTAAATAAAAAATAAAAAAATATGTATGTAATGTATATTTTTCTTACGCCGATTCCTTTTCGTTTTTCACCACGAATTTCTGTCTCTACACAAACATCATATTTTCCCTCTTCCTTCTCCTCCATCCCCTTCTGCTCCTCCTCCTCCTCTACCACCACCACCAATCCAAGGATTAGACACTTAGCTTGTGTTGGCCTTATTAAGTAACTCTCCAAGCTAGAGCGATACTAAACTCAATGAGATCATTTTACTTCTCTTCTGCTTTTTACTTCACAATTTAGAGCTTGCTCAAATATGCAGCTTTCGCCAGTAGCCTGCATAGAAGAAATTCCATTGTTCTCTCTTTTGGATTACATCGTTCAACAAAGGGGGATGATGTATAATTCATTAGAAAATGCTTTAATTGTTTTACCTTTCTTAATGCAACATTTAGCTGTTATTGAATATTTCATTTCTGGTGCATGTGTTTTTGCCTAATTTTTGGGCTACATAGCCTACTCTAAGACATTAAATCTGAATAGTGAAGTATGTTACTAGTCATCGATGTATGCAATTGAGGGGGAAAGAAACTGGTCACCCAATATCTCCTGGTTTAATTGCCTCCTGAGTAATGCCGCATTGGTGTCACATATGGCATTTCGGACAGTTGACTAAACAAACATACTCTAAGATTAACTATAATACAGGGACATAATTTTATTTTTACTTGAATTTTCATTGTACCTGCATTTCTGAATGTACTTCACTCTCACCCCTTCACTAATGTCCTTGCTCCCGTCAGACACACAAACTTACGGCCGCTGTTGCATTCGAAGTCTTCAAGCAGTGAAGTAAACACTGCAGTGTATAGTGTGTTTCATAAATATGATTGCGTTTTCTATAGAAGAAAGAACCTATATTAATAATATCGTACTAAAAAATTATATTCAAGAAACGATAAATTCAATTTCAGAGAATATGCTTCAAAATGTTTTTAATAATATGCGTACTGAATTGAAGCCTGCATTGTAATGAACGGCAACCATTTTCAGCAACTTGTTTAAAAATTCAGATTAGCTTTTTTTGAATTAAGGTGGCTAGAAGCAAAGGAATGCTAGTGACATTTGTAATAACATGAGTTAAGTGCATCCAGTGTAAGCAAAAGTATCTAAAATTTTAGTGGCAAAGGGATATTTTAATCGCATCACACATTAAAATTTAAATAAAAATTTCACCGATTTTACGAAAGCTTAAACATTTAAACCCCATTTTCTCAAAAATAACTGAAGTGCACTTACAGCCCTTTACTTATGACCCCCTCAATTTAAATGCACTCTATATTGTATGATAACATCAATAATTAATATGCTAAATAAAGTAGACATTACATAACGAACATAGCCGCCTGAAAAGTTGAGTTTTGAAAAAATGTTACTACTCTACTGTATTTTGATAAATTCCGTAAAAGTGATGATCAAACTGAAAATCGTAATATCGTATTTCCCTACAACATAAATGGATACACTACTTTTCTCTCCTCCTATACCTAGTAAAATGATTTGTTTACATATTGCACTAGTAACATCAAACTCCTGTAATGGAAGGGGGCAACAGTGTTTCCGAGTATAGCCAGGTTAATGTTAAAAATGTTGGTAAAAATAAAGTGATGTCCCTGTATAACATGAAAGACATTTCCATTGTGCCTATCTCATAAACTTCTCCCCTGATTTTGCTACAGTTTTCTTGAAATTTTGTTCCATGTACCGTAGGTATATATTTGGAACTTGATCTCAAACATATTTATACTCCTTTTAGAAGCAAAGCTGAGGATGAGGTGAAGGTATACCACAAGAAATTAGTCTGCTGTCCATTAGTGTAATATATTTCTAGTCAGCGATGTAGGCAAAGGATGGGAAAATGAACTATCCAACTTAACTCTTTATCTCCTGGCTTAGTTGCCTCATGAGTGATACCTTATTGGTGCCACTTAATGAGGTTCATATACCTGTCTTCAGGCAGTTGACTAAACAATAAACAATTTGCAGTCGAAATTGGGAAAATTCTACCTTCTCGATGTGGAGATCCTGGTAACTGCAGCGATCACACAGTAAAATGGTCACATTTTGAAGCTATGAAGTTCCTTAGCATGTAGTGAGGCCCAGGGGATTTGAGCAAAGTGTCTCTAGCTCCTGGTACGCCAGACGAGACACAGTTCTCGGCAGCGACTGAATTCGACGACCCGCATAGCGCAACGCCATCCTCACCCTCACCGGATAGAGAGGATATTGGTGATATTAGACCCTAATTTTTCCCATGGAATGATAATCCACTACTTACTGCGTCAGAGTCCCTTGTATTACTACAAAGTATCTGTTACAGAAAAAAAGACGTTGGCCAACAGATGTATTCAATGATTCTGTGCTACATATTGAAAGGCAGAAGCTTCGATATTTACAAAAGAAAACAATTAGAAAACGTGGTCAAAGTGAGGAGACAAACATCTACACCGTTTAAAAATCTATTGTCATACATGTCAATTACACCAGTTTTTAGTTAAAATATGTTCTACTGCATTTAAAATGTAATAAAATGTTTCCAAAGTCATTCTGGTATACTGATGAAATCTATTTTCGTCTGCATTCAGCTCATTAAACAAGTGATGTTATTCACCACACATTTTTCTACAACGATTTATTGGATGAATGTGAATTGTTTCTCTTGCCTCTTTTAATACAGCTATACAGTATAAAACTATCAAAATATAGAAGAAAGTTTTCATCAGACGAGCTAGTCAACGTGAAAGCAACTGGCAGGTTTTACCGCCTTGACACGCGTTCTCTGTGTCGAAAAATCGAAAGAGAATTGGGAGGACAAATTTAAAAGGTACGCAAAACGCGTCCTTGCAAGGGGTTGGGGGCTGTACAAAACTAAATATGTGAGCTCCAAGCCTGTTGGCCACTAGTCTCACTCTGGGTTACGCTGCTTCACTGAAGGAGCTCTAAAGAATTTTGAAGGGGAAGGCGAAATTGGACGTAACCTCACATACGCGAGGGGAACGGAGATTTGATCAAGTGATCACGGAACGGGGCGAGGAGGAGATGGCTGGTGTTTGCCGTTAGGATGGCAAGACGCTGTCATCTGTTGTTCGATGACAAGGCATGTGAAGGCCGTCGGAAGAAGCGCCGCGAAATCTAAATCTGCAATTTGAGAGCTCCCTGTCCTTTCAAATTGCGAATAATTGGTTGACGTCGTACATTTAATAGACAAATTATAGGTTCTGAATCAGGGCATACGTCGTTTAGAAAAGAGGAACATATATGGGGAAGGGCATATAGGTCCGTGGCCCATTTCTTATAGGGCTCATCCCGACATTTGTCTTACGCCTTAGGAAAACCACGGAATACCTTAGGCAGGATGAGTTGTCTCATATATAAGAGACTAGCCAATCTGGCTATTATGTAGGAGGTGATTGTTGTCATGAGCCTTGTTGAATCGTCTCAATTTAGAGACCAGCCATTTGGCTTTATGGTGACTCAATTACGAAGAGAGGGGAGAGATGTAATTATTAATTAATTTAGAGTAATTAGGGAGATTCATGGGGATATGAATGCAGGTCCGTGGCCCACTTCTTTTAGGGCTCATCCCTCTGTGTCATCGCCGGCTGCTATATATGTATATATATATAGCAGCCGGCGATGTCCGCAGGTTACCTGCGTTTACATGCTTTCTTTGTGTGTGTACCCTAATACCTGATCCAGTGCTAACCAGGTGGGGCATTGAGCGTATTCCGAATCTCACCGGTGAGCAATCCGATGGCATCACGGTGTTCCGAATTCCACCGATGACGTCATTGATGCTCCACCGGTGTCGCACCGGTGCCATCAACTTGCAGAGGTGGTGGCAGTCTCCATCAGTCGCCATCAGTGAATCTGATTGGTTCTTATATAGGGCGGGAATTAGCAGACGAATAACATCTGTTGTGTAATGGCGGTATGTTCTGCTGTATTGTTTACAATGAGCTCAACGTAAAAACAATATGTTAATGGCTTATGAGCGAACATGTTAACGGACCAGTTATTACTACCGGTTCAAGAAATAAATTGTTTATCCTATCTTTTC
Source organism: Periplaneta americana (assembly GCA_025594305.2). Lineage (NCBI taxonomy): Eukaryota > Metazoa > Arthropoda > Insecta > Blattodea > Blattidae > Periplaneta > Periplaneta americana. Next base: position 40,990,354 of record JAJSOF020000040.1, on the reverse strand, counting down.
TTTGAGCGAGATGGCAGTACGAAAATTTCGCATAATTTTGCTTGCGTAGTACAGACAACAACTTGTACTGTTGCCATGACAGCCATCGATCTTTCCAGCAGTTTTGTTCCTTATTTCGCTGCAACGTGACGTCATTGATGCCACCGGACCGATGAGATTCGGAATACGCTGATTGAGTCGAAACAGCGATATACTACGCTGAACGCCTCAACGATGTGAAAAAGGTAACTCATGTGTTCATTATTGCTTTATTTGTAACTTTTCAACTACATACAGTTTTATTCCATTTCTTTATTTTTTCTTATTTGTAGGTACTTTAGAGATTGACGAACCCGAGATGCAATCAGAACAATTCAACATGAAGGGATGTCAGCGTCTTCAACCTTCCCCTGCGCAAATTTCCGCCATCTTCCCGCAGCATCGCAGATTTGGAAAAATGTAGAGTGTGTCTCATTCAAACGATATCCGTTGTTGAACGCTGCATTTCCAAGGCGATCAAAGGAACTATAGGTGCAGCAAACTGCAGCAAATAAAATACAGATGCAGACTGTTTGGGACAAAATCCTAGCTATAAAACCATTCAATCGTTAGTGGCTGCTCATCGTGAAGAGAAGACCATAGCGAGCCTGCCTTGAAAACAGCAGCAGTTTCACGAAGTTTGCACTAATAACGTCCTGCGAAATAGAAAGAAGTTTCTCCGTGTACAAGCAGCTGCTCAACGACCATCGGAAGAAATTCAGCACGTAGAACTTAGAAAAACATTATGATGGTGTATTGCTTCATTTTTTCCAATTTTTATATTGGAAATTTTTTTTTTTCATATAAAATATGGGAATTGATCGTGCTACGAACACTTTTTATACATAAATTGCACCTGAAATGTAATATTTAATAAATAATAAAATTGCAATTAGTAATTATTAATTTATAATAAATACCTAAAAGTCCTCAGCGTATATAAAGTCCTACATCTCTCTTTTTAGCACCTTAAACCCTTTCCCAGTCTATAATTCAGTATCTGCAGAAGATAGACAACATAAAAAGATTTCTATGTAATTTATTCATTTATTCAAGGACATGCTACCGAATGTCCCTCTAACACAAGCCTGCACAAGGTTTGCGCTCTCCGAGCCGGCTCACAGCTCATGAGCGGAATGTAGATATTAGCTGCGCTCTGTATAATAATAATAGTTTTATTTTCCCTGGCAGAGTTAAGGCCATCAGGCCTTCTCTTCCACTCAACCATGATCAAATCACATACAGAAAAATACATACCGGTATACAAATATTAACTTAAAAATTATAATAAACATAATTAAGTAAAAAAGGAGATTGAATACATATACACTATACTGTATAAGGGTGGACTGGAAGAAGGGGTGATCTCGTACAAAATATACACAAAAGGTAGTACTATTATGAGTGTTTATGAAATGAATTCCCGTTCAGTGTTTGCAAAACTATCTTGGACTATTATTAATTAATAAAAAAATATTTATTTTACAGAAATAATAGCAATTCTATAGCTACTTAAATGTACAATATAATTTTGTTCTATTTTTATTTATCACTACATCAAAACGAGCTTTTATGCTGTTGGGAGTTGAAAGGAACAGTAGCCTACTGATCATAATGAAACATCTGTTACAGATGTTCGATGTCTGCCTTTATTAAAGTTGATTATAGAAAACAGTTGCTCACAAATATAAATGTTGAGCCAAACATAGCAATCATTTTCACAGCCAGCCTGTGTAGTCGTGGATATTATTGCTAATGTTTAGTCTTGTAAAACTCAACCAGGCTAGTAGTATTATTCAAACGATCTTTAGCCCTTAGGTCACATTAAAGATCAATAAGTTCGAGCTGTAAATCGTTAAATGTTAAATGTTATGTTCCGTCTTTTAGATTCCTCCATACTGTACTGTAGCAGTAGGTATGCAACATGAAACAGTTACTGAGAATAGGCCTACATACTGCACTCCACTAGATAACTGAGTGGTCGTTTCCCTCTCCTCTACCTATAGCAAGTCTATGTTATTCTGACGTATCTTCCTCTCCGTTTCGGCGAGCAGAAAACACGGCTCTCCCGCTCCGAAGGAGCGCGGGTACTCATTGAGCGCTGTTTGTGCAGGTATGCTCTAACATCTGAACCAGTGCTGACCAGGTGGGGCATTGGATCGAAGCAGCGTTATGCTACACTGAATATCTCAACGATACATACTCAATCATTACAGAATTACTAAACACATGCAACAATGTTCGCTCACTTCCTACCTTCGATTGTTTGCCACACCCAAAGTACAAGAGTTGGATCGATAGGCCTATATATTATGAGTTGTGTTGCCAGATTTTGAGATGGGAAATAAGGAACACATTTCATCCACATTTGGTTTCTTAGAAAAAAATATTGAATATATAAGAAGAGAATTCATTCATTCATAGTTTTCTGACCAAATGCAGGTCTTTCACTGCAAACCCAGCATTCTCCAGTCTTTTCTATTTTCTACCTTCCTCTTAGTCTCCGCATATGATCCATATATCTTAATGTTGTCTATCATCTGATATTTTTTCGAACTTTTCTCCCTTTCACCATTCCTCCCACTGCATCCTTCAGTAGTAATTTCTTCTCAGTAAGTGGCCCAACCAATATATTACGTATTAATTAATACAGTTAATCTTATTGTGATTTATGCATTATATATTGTAATTATTTATTGTCATATAATTATATTTGAACTTATTCTTTCATTTTATATATTTAACCTGTATCTCCCACTAAAATATGTCGTATTTAACTATTTATTTGTATGAGAAAATCTTCTTGTAAAATTCGCTACAGTTTTCATCATTGTTGAATTATACATAAAGTTCAGTTTTTATAATATTTTCAGTATTCTATTCTTTTAATCCTTCCAAATAATCGTCGTAAAAAAGCTTAGCAAGAACTTTATTACAAATATTTTTCAGCATTTGTGCACCAGTTTAATCTATAAAATACACCAATTTTTCTGATACTGCCGTACGTACTACGCGACCATGGCGGGACCCGTCGTGGCAGAACGAGGAACTCCGTGCTCGCTGCGTATGTTTACTGCTGGAGTGTCGTCACATCCAATGCCTAGCGTTTCAATCTGGTCGCAATGCCGCGTGTAGGAAGACGTGTGTTTCGTAGCCAAGCGCGGAGCATTATTTAATATAATGCCATAAAGTTTTGTGATAAAGAAAAGACAACTGGTTTATTCCTACCTCTATCGAAGACAATAGAGCGTGCTGCAGTTATTGTGAAGGTAAGTAAGGAAACAATTAGTAGGATTAGAAAGGAAGGTAAAGAATGTGAGGACAAGGTTGTAGAAATATCGACACCAAACAAAGTTAGACGACCTCCTGCAAATAAGGTTGAATTAGACGACATGGACAAATGTATCATAAAAGAAGAAGTTCATAAATATTATAGTGTCTACAAAGAGCTTCCAAGAATAGGCAAAATGCATAAATTTTGTGAGAGAGAAATAGGTTTTATAGGGTGCAAGGAAAATTTACAAAAACTCATACTATCCATGGGGTTTGCATTCAAAAAATGTTAAGATAAAAGGAAATATCTAATAGAACGCTCTGATATAGTAGCCCGTTATTTACCTGGACGAAACATGGTTCCATACCCATTACACTGTCCACAAATGTTGGCAAGGCTAAACATGTCAGGAGTTTGTACAAATAGCAGTGCAGGTCAACGACTTATAGTAGCCCATGCTGGTGGTAGTGATGGTTTTATACCGGAGTTCGGCCACTTTAAAATGCTAAGGTAAGAAATATGTATCAAATGAAATATTGTATAAAATATAGTACCTAATTTAGTTTACGTTACATTCGATTCATGTTCCCTCCTTTACGAACACCGATGTTGTGGTGTGTTTTCTGAATAGATTCCTATATGTGTAAGCATATGATAAAATAAAACAAAACAATAAAGTCAACTATATATACGAACATATAACATATAAAGCGTGTTAATAACAATGAAACAAGAGCGCAGTTTAGCAAGTGCTTCATTTTGCATCTGATGCGGACTTTACAACACGGCCTGTGTTGTGAAGTGAATCGCAGCGCCACCAAACAAAACGGTTCCCGCCTTGGTCGCGTAGTACGTACTATTACTCCGCCACCAACCACTCTGCAAATGTGACGTAGGTACCGTAGTGCACGCGGGATTTGGAATTTGAAAACGGAACATTATTTTAACGTACAGTTCAAGATACGCCCCGTACGCGGAATAAAAGGAACCAAAACCGTTTTGTTCCGGATAAAACCGTTCATCTGGCAACACTAATTATGAGTGATATGAATAAAGACAATTTTTCAAATCTGTATCCAGATTTCAACTACTTTTATGGTTTAAGAGTTTTGGTAGAATTTGTTAACAAAGTATTGTACTGAAAAAGATCGTTACATACTCCGCTTTGACATAAATTCAAAATACACAAACACAAATACATTACTACTCGAGACAGCTAGCTTTACCGGCGGCTTGATTCTAAACCAACTCGACTGCGCTGCGATATCGGGAGTACACTCAACAGCAAATATTGATGCAATTAGTTACTACTCTGTCACTGTGCTGAAAGTAAGTTACTTCGGAACAGTTGTCAGCCCTGAGCAGGCCTGCAGAACTAGTAAGTAGGGGAAATATGACGTCAGCCTCACTCCACGTCTGTTGGAGATGATCGACTTCCGCATAGAGTTGTTTACATTCTCTGCCTCTGCAAAGGTCCATCAGTGGCGGTATGTAATTTTCAAAAAGGATTGTAATAAATTCATTGTACAGGGACATCACTTTATTTTTACCAACATTTTTAACATTAACCTTGCTATACTCGGAAACACTGTTGCCCCCTTCCATTACAGGAGTTTGATGTTACTAGTGCAATATGTAAACAAATCATTTTACTAGGTATAGGAGGAGAGAAAAGTAGTGTATCCATTTATGTTGTAGGGAAATACGATATTACGATTTTCAGTTTGATCATCACTTTTACGGAATTTATCAAAATACAGTAGAGTAGTAACATTTTTTTTTTCAAAAACTCAACTTTTCAGGCGGCTATGTTCGTTATGTAATGTCTACTTTACTTAGCATATTAATTATTGGTGTTAACATACAATATAGAGAGAGCATTTAAATTGAGGGGGTCATAAGTAAAGGGCTGTAAGTGCACTTAAGTTACTTTTGAGAAAATGGGGTTTAAATATTTAAGCTTTCGTAAAATCGGTGAAATTTTTATTTAAATTTTAATGTGTGATGCGATTAAAATATCCCTTTGCCACTAAAATTTTAGATACTTTTGCTTACACTGGATGCACTTAACTCATGTTATTACAAATGTCACTAGCATTCCTTTGCTTCTAGCCACCTCAATTCAAAATAAGCTAATCTGAATTTTTAAACAAGTTGCTGAAAATGGTTGCCGTTCATTACAGTGCAGGCTTCAATTCAGTACGCATATTATTAAAAACATTTTGAAGCATATTCTCTGAAATTGAATTTATCGTTTCTTGAATAAAATTTTAGTACGATATTATTAATATAGGTTCTTTCTTCTATAGAAAACGCAACCATATTTATGAAACACACTATACACTGCAGTGTTTACTTCACTGCTTGAAGACGGGTTCGAATGCAACAACGGTCGGGGTAAGTTTGTGTGTCTGACGGGAGCAAGGACATTAGTGAAGGGGTGAGAGTGAAGTGCATTCAGAAATGCAGGTACAATAAAAATGCCAGTAAAAATAAAATGATTTCCTGTATTTATAATGTTATCTCGTGTCAAGGTTTAAAATTAAAGATTTCCTTCGGTAGTTTCTTTGAGATTTTTTGAAACACTTCTAACCTGCTGTTTAGATTTTCGAAAACTTCCTTCCTATCATGTGTCTGACGGGAGTAAACATGAATTTATAGCATTTAAGTAATGAACCTTGAAAATCACTATTAATTTCAATTCAAAATGAACACATCGAAATTCATGACCATCTCAGTATCAAGAATTAGTTCAAATTTGAAATGATAATACAGCATACATTTCTTCATTTCAACATTTCCTGAAACATGCAAACTGAGATGATTTTTAACTCCCACACAATTTTATAATTAAGCACAAGACAGTTAACAAGAATAAATTACGCTTGCTCCAGCAGAATTGGCTAATTCACAGCTTTTGCTTTTAAGACTCAACATTCAGTAATATTAGGTTTATGTAATTCTTTACTAATCATTGATTTTAATATTCATTAATAGGATAATTGCCATTGGTTGAATAGCAATACACTGGCGGCCATTAATATCTGGAAAAAGACTTTTGTACTGAATTATTATAACATCTGCATTGATTCACAGATTTATACAATTGAAAATGTTACTAAGATTTGAGTTTTTCGTTAATTATGGGGTTATAGAAAGGTATTATATTAAATCCTGAATATTTTAAGAATAAATAATCATTTCTATGTGGGAAATTATGTTCTTGTCGTTTAGAAGATTTCAATTTGATCTTTCAAGTGACAAATGCTAATCGACAAATCTGCTCACATCTCTTGGACTTACTTTAGGTTTTCTACCAGTTCTAAGTGTTTTTTACAAGATTTTGTGGATTTGTACTTCTGCCATACCTTCTGGATGCCAGACACTGTGGCATCATTACCAAGTTTTCTTGCAATTTCCTTGATTGTGTAGCCTTTTTCGAAGCCGTGGCTGCTCCAGAAGGTGTTCAGTCCTTTCATGGATCCATTATGATAAAATGATCAATAAAGTTTGTTGTAAAGCAATCAGATGTTAACCTAACGAAATCTTAAGTCAGACAAATGATAGAAACACACTAAAATCCAGACATTTTAGATAACAGTGCTCAACAATGCTTATATCGATCAACAATAATCTTAAAATCAACAATGGAGCAGTTTTTATTACAGTAAATAATGGAAAATTATAATGAAATCGGAAATTAATATTTAGATCTTAAACGACAAGAACATAATTTCCCACATAGTAATGATTATTTCAGGATAGGACAATGGCAGGGCTTTATTGTTAAAATATTCAGGATTTAATATAATACCTTTATTATAACCCCATAATTAACGAATCAGTCAAAAGTAAAACAAAATTGTATAAATCTGTTAATCAATGCAGATGTTATAATAATTCAGTACAAAAACAAAAGTTTCCAAATTTTGGCCACCAGTGATAATAAATCTTCTCCTCCTCTGCCAGAAGTTTTTAGTCCCCTGTCAGACAAACGAAATCGACCTATAGGCATTTTATCCTTCAAGGAAAGAGACATTAAAAATATTCATGCACGTACAGAAGAATAAATTTATAGCATTTATCCCTATTATGTCTGTATATTCGGTGTTGTCTTATTGTACTGCCTTTGTTGCTTCTGAATAATCTAATTGAACCGTTGAGCAAAGGAGGTGATTTTTATTCCTCTTCCGATTCATTATCTGAAACCTTCTGTTCCTGCTTGTACAGCGACATGATACCGTCACTGCTTGTTTTCAGTACGTGAATGGGTCAGAGAGCAATGCACAGTTAAACCCTCTTTATCCGTTTGAATGTTTGTGATTATACGATGTAATCACGATACCAGTTTTGGTCACCGCTGCTCTAGGCCAGGCTCCGCCAAGTCGAGTCAAGATCGCGAGAGGGCGTACAGGCCTGCTTACGGCTTCCACTGCGGGCAGAACACTTGTACACTGCAGTCTATCAGTGGTGGAACCTATCGAGGTCGCTTGGGGGCACTAGACTGTTTTTACCAGGAATATTTAGAAGAAAAACATTGTACAAACCTATAGCAAAAATGGATGTTGTTAAAACAATTAATTTCATAAGGTCTAAAGGACTCAGTCACAGGGAACAAGGGCACTGCTTGATGGTATTAACAGTAATTTAAATAAATACCAGGTAATGGTGAAGTTAAAATTCTGGAACGTTTCCTCGCACTTAGAAATGAAACTGCCTTATTTATGGATGTACATGGAAAACTGTTAGAAGCCTTGGACATGAAAGAATATATAAGAATAATGCAACAATTGTGCGAAGTTTCGAACGTAGATTTGAGGATATTAGAGAACTTGAACAACAATTTAAGATATTTGTAATATCTTTTTCAGTGAGTGTCCTGGATATTCCTGTTTTGGGTTGAACTACAATTAGAAATACTTGATTTACAAAGCGATATTGAGCTAAAGGATAAGTATCAAAACAAAAGTATTAACCATTTCTATTATTTTGTTTTCCACAAGAAAGGTTTGGAACAGTACAATCTTGCTGCAAGAACGTTGTAAATGTTCGGGACAACCTAACTATGCGAAACACTGTTTTGTTTAATGAAGTTTACAAAGTCACGTCACAGAAACAACTAAGTGATGAACAATTGAAAGCATGTTTGCGATTGGCTGGTACCTAAACAATAGCTCCGAGAATTAAATAGCTCAACTAACAGAAAACTGCAAAAATCGCAGCGGATCTCTGATGTTTAAGAAAAGTACTATTATTAGAGAATTGTATTTGAATGACAACGTTTGTACTGTTGTTTTATTTTGTTAATTGAATTGTATAGCAATGAGAAGAAGACAAACAGTATATTAATCTGTATAAAAGTGTATATTTTGTTTTGTTTCATTATTCAAACATGCAAAAATTTGTTTCGTATATAGTTAACTGTAAAAATTGTATAGGAAACTGTTTTTCAGTAAGTGCAATTAACAGTGAAGATCTTGTGCTTCAATCAAAAGCTGAAATTAATTTACATTCTTATACAAATTTGGTTCACATACAAGTTCTTAGTTCAAATCGCCACTGTGGAAAGTTCTGCGTTGCCCGCAGCCGTACGTCAGGGCTTGTGGTTTGTACGTACGCAAAGTGTAGTCGTTGGATCCCTGCTCTAGGCGCTTCAGATAAACGTACCAAGAAATAAGGCAGAAAAATACAGAATTTGCATTCATCTGGAACAATGATGAATACACTTATGGTCGCAATTTTGTATAAGAAGGAAGAAGTGGAATAATGGAGTGATTCTGAAGTTATATTGTAACAAAATGAATTACTTATATTTTGAAGTTGAAATGAAATTTAGTATAATTTCAGCAGATACAGGCGTTTGGTCTTCAAGATCCAATTTTGAGTTGATATGACAGTTCTTTTTAGGTTTATCTGATACCACATTTGGGAAATGGTGCACGTAAGTCGAGGGCATTTTCACACAGAGAACTGTTCTTCGAAATCTTGAACCTACATACTCAATTCTTTCTACCAGAGACGGCTCTTTGGAAGTTGTGAGTTGAGTAATAATAATAATAATAATAATAATAATAATAATAATAATAATAATAATAATAATAATAATATTTCAATAATATTTCAATAATATTTTAAAAAGGCGTATGACTCGGTTAAGAGTGAACTTTTATACAGTATATATTCTTATTGAATTTGGTATTCCCAAGAAACTAGTTCGATTAATTAAAATGTGTCTCAGTGAAACTTACAGCAGAGTCCGTATGGGTCAGTTTCTATCTGATGCTTTTCAATTCACTGCGGGCTAAAGGAGGGAGATGCACTATCACCTTTACCTTTTAACTTCGCTCTAGAATATGCCATTAGGAAAGTTCAGGATAACACAGAGGGTTTGGAATTGAATGGGTTACATCAGCTTCTTGTTTATGCGGATGACGTGAATATGTTAGGAGAAAATTCACAAACGATTAGGAAAACGCGGAAATTCTACTTGAAGCAAGTAAAGCGATAGGGTTGGAAGTAAATCCCGAAAAGACTAAGTATATGATTATGTCTCGTGACCAGAATATTGTACGAAATGAAAATATAAAAATTGGAGATTTATCCTTCAAAGAGGTGGAAAAATTCAAATATCTTGGAGCAACAGTAACAAATATAAATGACACTCGGGAGGAAATTAAACACAGAATAAATATGGGAAATGCGTGTTATTATTCGCTTGAGAAGCTTTTATCATCTAGTCTGCTGTCAAAATATCTGAAAGTTAGAATTTATAAAACAGTTATATTACCGATTGTTCTGTATGGCCGTGAAACGTGGACTCTCACTTTGAGAGAGGAACAGAGATTAAGGGTGTTTGAGAATAAGGTCCTTAGGAAAATATTTGGGGCTAAGAGGGATGAGATTACAGGAGAAAGTTACACAACACAGAGCTGCACGCATTGTATTCTTCACCTGACATAATTAGGAACATTAAATCCTGACATCTGAGATGGGCAGGGCATGTAGCACGTATGGGCGAATCCAGAAATGCATATAGAGTGTTAGTTGGGAGGCCGGAGGAAAAATACCTTTGGGGAGGCAGAGACATAGATGGAAAGATAATATTAAAATGGATTTGAGGGAGGAGGGATATGAGACTGGATTAATCTTGCTCAGGGTAGGGACCAATGGTGGGCTTATTTGAGGGCGGCAATGAACCTTCGGGTTCCTAAAAGCCAGTAAGTAAGTAAGTAATAATAATAACAAAACGAAGTGTTGTGCGACATCTTTATTGCGTAGGTACAGAAAGTCGAGATTACACAATATCGATTAGAAAAACTGAGAAACAAAACACAGTGTAGTAACAATACTAATACTGCATTAAGGATATAAGAGTCTTAATGAACAGCAGTATTGGAACAGGCTCGGTGTCGTCTTGCTCATGCGAGGTAAGTGTAGGAGGCGAAAGGGGCGGCCACGTAAGGCGCCCTAGCAGCCACGTAGGGGGCGGCGAAGCCTGGAGCGTAGGCGTACGGGGCTGCGTAGGCGTAGGGGGCAGTGTAAGCAGGGAACGCCGTAAAGGCTGCAAGTCCACGCTTGTCGCGCTTGGCGTCCAGTTCCTGCTGCTGCGATTCGGGGTGCAGAGGCTCGGCGGCGTACACGACGCAGGCGGCCACGGCCAGCAGGGCGACGGTCAACTGCAACAGTCCACATATCGTTAAGCTTCAGGACAACATCGTTTTTGTTACCAAAAACTGGCAGTTATGAAGAAAATGTTGCCAACATATGAAATTCATTTTGTCAAAATATGGAAAGGCTATACGACCAAATAAAATACAATAAGTCTACATAATTAAACAGTTTTTCACCATCACCATCATCATCAACAAAGCTCGGAACTTGGGGACTCGTGTGTCGTGCGCATGAGTAAGGTCACAGGTACAACGTATACAAAGCTCACCCTGCAAGAGCTCAGGGACAGTCGTGTGTACTAAGAAAGTGGTCATATCGAATGACAAGAAGACGAACGAAGAAACTGTGTCACGTCGAAGCAAATGACATTCAGAGAATTACAGGTAAACGGTCTGTTAGAGGAATGAGAAAATACGTGTTATTCGAATGGGTATTATAGAAGTTTGAAAATATATTTCTTAAATTTTAGGTACAGAATTTCGTGGAGAAATTCTGAGGAGATACATTATTTTCTTCGAATGGAGAGTTTAACTTATATTTTGTAAGTTGTGCCACACATAAACTAGAGACTGGAAACGGGCATTCATTGAAAGACATTGCAGTCTCTTAAATCGGTGGAAAATTTGTCCATAGCCATGGATCAAGTCGTAGTGGAACCTTCCCTAGTAGTGACATAGAAATTGAAAACTATTTTCGAGAAAAATTTAGGATATACTTATCTTTCTCAGATACGAGATCAGCTAGCAACTGCTGAAAATTGAACAGGAAACAGTGACAGTGAAAACATTCAGTATTTTAAGTTTGCTCCCGTCACTTCATGTGACGTGGAAATAAGTTTATTTCGTTTCAAATCATGTTTAACTAACAGACGAAGAAGTTATGGGTTCGAAAATCTTCGAATGCATGTAGTCATACACTGTAATAAAATGTACAGAGCAGAACTGTAAATTTGATATATTTTGCACGTTTATTTATATATATGCTATAAAATTGCGTGTTTCAACATACCATAATATTATCAATATGTTGTTCCAGCCAGGAACCATCTTTATAGCAGACCTAACAGTACCTCTGTGCTGGAGGCGGGAGTTTGTTAACATTGAAGTCCGGTCGGTTAGCCACGTTCAAAGACACAAGTCCCCAAGTTCCGAGCTTTGATCATCAACATCATCAAATCCTACCTCAAGTCAAGAACTAGGTAACTCAACCTTTTACACTTACGAGGAAGAAATAGTTCTTACACTGGCTGAACTCAACACTGGTTACAATAAAACATACAAAGTTATGGTGAGTGTACGCGAGTCAAATGCAAACGTTTCAAACTGAGCGAAAATTTCCGGAAAGCAGGCAGTGACGTCAACTGAAGAAGAAACAGGAGTGACGCGAACTGGTATTCAGCAAGTTCAGCAAGCTCAGCAGAACAAGACTTCAATGCAAGCGAATGGAAATAGTGGACATCAAATGGGAGCAATTCCGAAGCGGGTGAAGGAACTAAGATCTAAATCGAGGCTGACTAGAAGTAGAGTAACGCAAGTAGGAGATAGTTCAGGGAGCAGTGATGAGGAAAAGGAGAAAAAAAGGTGAAAAAAAAACAGTATGACTTAAGGAAATGATGTGGAGGGGAAATAAATCGTGAGAAAAGAAAACTAAGACCTAAAAAGTAGCAATGTGGAAAAGTGAATAGTGAAAAGTGCAAATAATTAGAGATGTAGAGTGAGGGGGGTTACAGTATTTTTGGTATAATGATGGGTTAGGAGTAAAGTAGAGGAAGAAATGATGAAAGACAAGAAAAGACTAGTAGAAGAATTGCAATAATAAATTAAAAATAAGTAATGTCCCAATTGACTTGTACGAGAGGCGTGTAAAACGGGGAGACGGCACTGTATACTAATAATGTGAAGTGCCGCCTCACCGAAAGGTATATTGCTTAAAGACCAATATGTACATTCATACATTCATACATACAAAATGTTTCCGTTTCCTGGCAAAGGATTACACTTCCTGTCAGTTAACATTTTCTACGATGAAAAACCCATTAAATTACGAAAAGAGGAGAAATTAAGTAGACAGAAAAATTGAAACCCGTTTAAAACATTAATTTACACGTATACCTATAAGTAGACATGGCAATACTGAAAATACATTCACTAGATTCGAAAAAATGGGCAAAGGTGGAATAGGAATCACTGTTATTTTGCTTTGGCTTATACTCACGCTGTGAGTTCAATAACTCTAAACGGGGATTTGGAGATTTTACCAGCCCTCGGGAACCCCGGAATGCTGCTGGAATGGGTGGCTTGGGTTTTTCAAGTGTTTCCAGGAAATCATCTTTATTGTCTCCTTACGTCTGGAAAGCCTGGTAGTTATATAAATATTAAAGGACGAGAAAAATCGTACAAAACATTTAAAAAAATCTTCTTCTTCTTCTTCTTCTTCTGCCTGACAAGTGTTAGGCCACAAGGCCTGTTACGGTCTCACATAAAATTTTCACGCCATCTCTTAGCAGGACGACCCACAGATCTTTGGCCATGTGGTACATAATCATAAATTGCCTTTGGGAGTCTACTATTGCTCATTCTTTCCAAATGATGTTTCTAATTAGATTGATATTGAACAATGTAATCTAAAACTGGTTGAGTTTTTAGTTCCTTTAAAATAAAATTTCACAATTTCTTTTCAAATCCCACTTAGTATAGCCCTCTGTTCTTCGCATGAATCGCATTTCACAAGCCGTTATTCTGCTTTTATCTGCTTTCCTCAGTGTCCATGCTTCGCTGCCATAGCTGAGCATCGGTCGTGCCAATGTGTTGTAGAGACGTATGCGGGTGTGCTTCTGACCCAAGGATGGTTTCATCACACTACTTATAATGCCCGTAGCTCTTGTGTATTTATTAATTTTCTGTGATATGTCCAATTCTTCAAAAATGGAAAGATTGTAACCTAAATATGGGAAACTATTACATCTTTCTAATATTTTGTTATCGAGGCAAATTTTACTTTGTATTGGGTATTCCCCACAGAATGCCATAATTTTTTTTTCATCTGTTCAAATTTCCATATTGTATGTGGCTGCTACTTGCTGCAAATTATATATTGAAAGTGCTAATAATACCTAATCATCTGCAAAGAGAATTGAATCCAATTTAAGGTGTATGTTAATTTGTATCTTTAATTATTCGGTTCATATAAATAATAAAGAGAATGGGTGATAATCCACATCCTTGTCTTACACCAGTATTGATGGGTGTCCAAGATGATAGCTTACCATCTTGTTTAATTGCTATTTTATTTTGGTTATATATATTATGAATATTGTGGATAAACTGTTGTGGAACATTGTCGTCTACTAAAATTTGTAATAACCTTGATCTGTCTATGAAACGTTTTATAAAAAAAATTGTAAATTGCCAAAATATTATTAAGTACGAAAATTGCATTCTGCACATCGTGAATCGTGAAAATCCTTATGCCGATACGCTACCAGGAATGGTTTTGAATATTAAATTTTATGTTTTGCCTGTATCTAATTATTACTATTGCTACGTCCTTCTTCAGCAGGTTATGTGACTTCACTAAAGGTACTGTATATCAATTACTGGGTTATTTAACGTCGACGGAATTGATGATAGCGGGATGATATTTGGTGAGATGTGGCTGAATATTCGCCACGACATTCGTCTTACAGTTCGGTAAAACCTCGGGAAAAAGCTCAACCAGGTGATCAATCCAAGTGGGAATCGAACCCACGTCCGAGCGCAACTCCGGATCAGCATGCTAATATGTCCCATTTATCTTGCTCACCCAAAATATATTTGTCTTAGGAGCCAAATGAAAAAATGTTTCAAACAAAAGTTGTTTAAGTGTAATGGGGAATTAATATTGTGGGCATACCTTTTATATAATCTAGTTTATATATTATATTATAAATTATATAATATTATCCATTCCCTCCCACCGAACATCCTCATATTCATCTTCTTTCACTGTGGCTGTTCCTCTGTTTTGGAATTCCCTACCGAGTAATTTCAGGGACTGTCAGACATCAAACCAATTTAAGAATAGGCTAACGAAATATTTTTCTAACAATTCTTGTTAACAATAATAGCTCTTTCAGGTTTCTCAATGTTTAATGAATATATATCACAGAATAAATATTTAAATTATCTCATTATTATTATTATTATTATTATTATTATTATTATTATTATTATTATTATTATTATTATTATTATTATTATTATTATTATTAGTTCATAAAGGAGATACGAGTAATTACTTCATTTCTATAAATTACATCATATACATTTCATTCAATGAATCATTTAATCTCTTCAAAGCCTGTTCAAAAAATACATCATAATGTACCATTCTAATAACTAAAACATTGAGGGTGCAAAATAATATGGAACTCATAAATGTGCTTACTGCAAGTCTGAAGTAAAATAACACTTTGTAGCATTGCAATACCGTTATTAAGCTTAATTTTATTACTGGTACCTAAATGGCAGACGATATGCCAAATTCGTAAGAATCATCTTTTCTGATATTTTAGACGCCATTCATTTGAGAAACAGAATGGCTATGTGGTGCTGGCATGGTGAACCCCCAACACATAACGCCTTAAGCACCCGTCATGTTCTGTACCGAAAACATCCTGGTAGATGGATTGGACGTGGTAGACCAGTTAGTTGGCCTGCTCATCCTTCTGATCTTACGCCACTAGACTTTCTTCATTGGGGAGCTGTCAAGGACGCTGTCTATCGAAATGTTTCAGCAACATCTGAGGGCATGCAGCAACATATTGCTCATGCTTGTACACCCATTCAGTAGAACGATTTATGGAGTCATTCATTCAAAGATTGTAATTATGCATTAATTCCAATTTTGAGTAAAAAGTATATGTTGCCATTTAAAGAAATGAGTCGGCTTTGGTAGTGTAGTTGATATAGCGCTGGCCTTCTATGCTCGAGGTTGCGAGTTCGATCCCGGCTCAGTCGATAGCATTTAAGCGTGTTTAAATGCGACAGGATCATGTCAGTAGATATAATGGCATGTAAAAGAACTCCTGGAGGACAAAATTCCGGCACACCGGCGACGCTGATATAACCTCTGCAGTTGCTAGCGTCGTTAAATAAACCATAATTTAAAATTTAATTTTTTTAAATAAATAAATTCATTACTCGTATCTCCCTAATGAACAAGGTTATAAGAACGATATGCCCATTTTACTTACACAACTTTTGTTTGAAACAATTTTTCATTTGGCACGTAAGAAAAAAATTATTTAAGATGAGCAAGATAAACGGGACACACTGTATTATTTTATTATTTTAATGCAATAGTATTTCAAGATAAATGTATTACGTAATAATAAATAATACGACGCAAACTAATGCCTTTCTGAGCAGTGATTTCAATATTAGTCAAAAATAAACGTGTAATTATTTTTAAATGTGAGACTACTATTTACCTACTAACGAAGGCAAAATTTGGATGTTTTTTTTTTTTCTTTTCAATGTCTTTAAATAAAATATGAACTGGGAATTAGTCCTATACAATCCTGAACAAATGTCCCTGCTAAAGATATGACACGTCATAATCTCTTCTACACAACAATTTTAAATCACTTTCCCAGTACCCAGATTTACTGGAACTACAAACAAACATTGTATAAATATTATGAACCCACTACGAACCATATTTTACATAATATGAGGAACAGCGTTTAAAAAGGCAGCAAGTCTACCCGCGGACGAAATTCAATTTTACGAAACTTTGTACTTTTGGTGATGTCCTGTATCATACTATAGTGATGTATTGATTCGAAATGCAGTCTTTCGAAATATAAAATATGTACAAATTTACAGGAACTAACTACAGTAATCAAAACACACGCGAGAAATCCTCATGGAAGCCTGCACTTTACTGCAAGGTATGGTCATTCGGTGAAAGTGTCGCTCATTATGGATTCCGCTCGCAGAATGCGTCCCGTAACAGGAGTCAGTGCTACGAATAACAACGAAACTTCATTATATAACATGTAGAGGGTTGTAAGGAGACGAATCAGGAAATCTTCGAAGCTTTCCAATTTTAATGACACTTATTATTAGACCGCGAACTTCATGCAATTGCATGTTTTTATTCATTTGGCATATTCAAAAATAAAAGTGAATATTTGCCGTTCATAGTTTTCACATTCGAATGAAACCAACGTTATTTTGCTTAAATGCATATTTCGAGGGTTTTCCTTTTTAAGTTCAGATATATTTTGGTGAAGAATCGATAGAACGGAGAAGAATTCCCTCTGACACCGGAAAGCGACCCCGGGTTTCCAGCTTTAAGGCTGGTTCACAATAAACCTGGAACGGTAACGACAACGAGAACGAGAACGGAAATGTTATTAAAATAAATGTATTTAAATGTGAACATTCACAATCAACTATTGTGAATCCTCACATTTAAATATATTTGAAGAGTCCACTGCAAGAATGATGGCTGTCACTTTCTTGTCGAAAATGAACCAAGACTGTCAATGCATAGCTTAAGACATATAGAATGTACATAGAGAGTTATATGGCATTAACACTGATAGTCATTGTCCAGCAATGATCGGAAAATCACAGTTAAGCTTTGAGCGCTAAGCATTTCAAACTTTCAATTGCTTCTCCTGCAAAATGTGTTCCAAATGACATCCATAATTCTTGCAGTGGGCTCTTCATTTATTTTAACATTATTTCCGTGCTCGTTGTCGTTTCCGTTCCCGGTTTATTGTGAACCAAGCCTTTACGTTCTGACGCTTTATCCACTAAGCCACACCGGATTCTAGTCCCGATGCCTGATTGAATCCCTCTCATTTTAAGTTCTATCTACTGTGTTCCTTTTGATGGCCTTCCCTCGTGGATAAAGCGCCAGCACGTAAAGCTGAAAATCTGGGTTCGACTCCCAGTACCAAAGAGAATTTTTCTCCTTTCTACCGATTCTTCACCATATGGAAGCGTAGAATTCCTGCACGGAATTATCATGTATACTTCGGTAGATCATAGTAATATGATACACATGCTGCGACACGGTACACGAGGGTAGGCCAACAAAGGGGGACACAGTAAGTAGAACAGACTCTAGATCATGTATGTAACAGATAGGTTGGCCTTATAGGCTTTGACGTTAACAACTTTTGTCAAGTTTACTACGCTGCCATCTAGTTGTTACATAAGGAGTCACGTCATAATTCCCATTTGAATTGCATTAGCGACTGTACTGCCATCTCGTGTTCGTTTACGGCGGACGGGCGGCGATCCTGGCGGTTGTTCTCTTCAAAGTGCTGCCGATTTTAACATAGCGATGAGTTATCTGTTACATATATGATCTAGGGTAGAACTTAAAATGAGAGGGATTCAGTCCGGCATCGGAACTTGAATCCAGTGTGACTTAGCGGATAAAGCGCAAGCATATAAAGCTGGAAATCTGCGTTCGAGTCCCGGTGCCGAAGAGAATTTTTCTCCGTTCTACCGATATTTCACCATATTGAAACGTAGTAATACTGCACTGAAACTTCATATATATTTCGGTATATCATAGCTATATATAAAATATATTTTTATTTTGCATAATTAAATGCATATACGAGTGTTAACATCCTTCCTTGTTTTACCCGATTTATAATATCTGAGGACACGAAATTGCTATGACAACAATAAATACTTCTTCCTCGTGTATAAGTTGAGTCGTTTCCACTTTAACATATTATTGTTTACATACTATCCGTTAAGTGTAATTCTTCAGGATTCAGAGCGAAAATATATGTCGCCTAGATGTTATTCAGACTCTGATTTCGTCAAACCAAAAATGAATATATTTAGACACCTGCAGCAATAAAATCACGTATTGTTATCGTGAAACTGCTGCAAAAGATAAAAGACTCACTGGAAGCAGTTCCCGGATCATAAAGTAAAACAGTGTCTGCAAAATTTAAGCACGTGTTAAAGAATAATACTGGCTATAAAGAAATGCTTCAAATTGCTGACATTCTCAGTGGAAGATGTGAAACTGCCACTGAAATTTGGAACATTTCTGCTTACAAATACAGGGACATCATTTTATTTTTACTAACATTTCTAATATTAACCTGGCTATACCTTTGGATTAGCAATTGAGAACCGGAAACATCGTTTGCTACCCCATTCACTGCTGGAGTTCCATGATACTGGCGTAAAATACAAACAAATCACTTTACTAGGTATAGGAGGGAAGAAAAGTAGTTCATCCATTTACGTAAAGTAGGGAATATCGCATTTTTGAGTTTGATAATTTTCATTGGGTTTTTCTTTAATCAAAATACAGTACTGTATTAACAATAAGTGTTTTTACTCACGAACTGAGCTGTCCATTCGGACGTATTCATTATGCAGTGTACATTATACTGTCTACAGCACATTAGCGTACAATATAGAGAATGGAGTTAAATTAAAAAATAATCATAATGTGGATATTTAAACACAATTTTGAACATGGTGGCCGTTCATTTCGATACAGGTTTCCTTTCTTTTGTGCATATTATCGCACTATAGACTATTGTACCTAATTCCAATTATCAGTTTCGTCCTTCGTACTAGTAACTCAAGTTGAGTTGAAATAATTCGATACCTACTCTATAAAAGAGTACCTTACGTACTGTAAATTCAATCTTCACTTCTGCCCCATCCAAATAGATAAAATTACTCAGACATGCTATCTACTGTCTGTGCAAGTGGTTTTGTCGCACGGTCGTAGAAAGGAGGGAAAACACGTGAGAATTAATTAATGAGATCCTTTTATTTAAGTTATTTTAAACAGTTGCATAATATTACGTAGACGTCCAATTCCTAACAGAAATTAATATTTTTAGAAAAGAACTAAGACAGCCTAGCCACTAGCCTTTACAGAGGGACGAGCAGAAGCGGGTGGGGGAAACCGGGATCCGACATAGGCATACGGACGACAGTACCTGTGCGAGAATGTGATTCGATATTGAAAGCAAACATATTTCTCACTAACTCAGTAGCGTTTGTGTTTCCTATGACCGTAAGGCTACTTTGACTGTATACGCTTGGTTCTGTGTGGAGAACGGTTGGAAGTTTACTAGTAGAGAGGGTGGGAGTGAAGTACATTCGAAAACTCAGGTACAATAAAAATTGAAGTAAAAATAAAATGATGTCCATGTAAATATGCATCGGTCACATCATGTGTTGTCGAGAGATCGTTTTCATCATTTAAACTAATTCCGACATACGAGTATAATTGGAGAAGTTGGACCAGAGAACTGGAGAAATCGTTGTTTGTTTACTCCCACAATAATTACGTGAAAAGCAAAGAAAGTTAAAAAAAAGTGGGAAAGTTAGAAAATTAGAGACGTGCCAATTCAAATGTATATGTAAATTAGTAATTTTATTAATACATTTATAGAAAAATATAGTTAATGAAAATGATGATGGCTTGGTGACAATTATTATTTGAACTTATTTTCATTTATATCATATTATTAAACCAAATAAACCTCTAACGAGTATTTTTACTGCACACACTTCAATTTTTAACGCTATTCCACGATATTAAGTAGAAGTAAAACAAACCTAAAATAAAATGGCAACACATTTTCATAATTTCTCAACACTTTCTGACTTATACACTGGAATAAAAAGCTACAACTGATTTACTTTATTATCTTACTTCGATGGATTGCCTGCTATTCAATCCCTAGTACACAGAAATCTACTACTGCCTTGAAATCTGTTGCATTGTATTTTAAGTTCAGAGACTTCTGAAATCTCATAAGCTGTTGTTCTTAATTTAGACATTGGACCACAGAGATTTCTGTCCGCAAACCTTAGAAGTGGTGGAGTAATGACCCGATAAATCTCACTTGGATAATCAGTGGCGTAGCATGAAATTTTGAGCAGGGGAAGCTAACTCAAGTTGTCTTTCATGCAATATGAGAAAACGTATTATAAAAATATAGTTTTAAAATAAATAGTAGTCAATGTCAAGTCAGCAGTCGAAGATTGGTTGGAACCTCGTAACACCAATAAGGCATGACCTCAAATGGTACAGTACATAGTAAAATATGATTACACGGTTTATACATATCTCTAACAAATAGACACGTATACGTATAACATTTGCTCACTCCCTGTCATACTTAGATAAATCACAATATTAACAGTCAATCTTAGATACAGTATTAGTATCATTACGTAAGTATGCGTCTGTATTTTGAGTGTGTTCTTCATTGACAGCAAGGGAGTCGGTCATTTGTTTTTTAGATCACATTTTTGTTCGTAAGTCAGTCTTGATAATAGAATTGTCCTAAAAATTCAAGTAAATTGGTGTCAGGAACTGTTATTTCACTCATTATTTATTATATCAGCCACAATGCACACTAACACTTCAACTGAACACAACTGACGAAAAGGGATAACTCGGAAACTACTTATTTTAAATGTCAAAGCTAGCTTCTTGCGACCAGTGTAGTTTAGTTAGAAAGGGATGGAAAATCTGCGGGGTGGTTTACACAGAAGAATGAGTGTAAGAAATCAGTCTGCTTGGAAGCTGGTGTGTGCAGGCTTCTTGTTTACTGCTGCATCACAAATCATCCTGACCTGCCGCATCACATTATTTAACGCGTAAATATAAATTCTATTAAAATTAATAAATAATTTTCTCCATAAACTGCAGGTTTATTATGAAATTATTATTAACTGGGGAAGCTAAGCTTTTTAGCTTACATTGACGCTACGCCAGTAGGTTGGATTACTCTCAATCGGGGACAAATCTAATACGATTTTGGTAATCACTAATCATCGAGAATTGATCTCACTGTATGACAACTAGAACTTTGAGTGAAAATATAAGCATGCAGTTTTCTTACTCACCATAAACTTCATATTTGCTAGTTGATAGTGGGTGCTGCTAAGACACGAACTGATGCAGTCCCGAGGATTGTCCTGCGCTTAAATAGTGGTCAGTTGGCATCTTGTGACATCCTCTTCTCCGTGTCTGGAATACGAGGCTGCAGACCCCATTACGACACGGCCTCACTTCGCACGGCATGCCAGCATTACGTGAATTAGCAATCAGTTTCTCACCTCGATCAAAAGTTTCGGTTATACAATAATAATCATCACTTCAGGCAAAGTTCCAAGTCATTCAGACTACTAACGGTGCCTCACCAACTGGATGGGGGTTCAACTGCAGGTTAGATATTCCAGGAGATTCTCATTTTACCGTTAAGCTATTCTCATCAATCATTATCTTATAAATTTTAAATTATCTGTGTTAAACATTTTATTAAAGAAAATCGAACCCTCTACTTTGGGAGAGAAAATGCCACGTAATTGGTTGAGTTACAAATGAGACCATTATTGACTTCAGACTTCCATATCTAAGAATAACGGCCCGGCATACAATTATGATTTACTACGAGAAGACTTCGAAAATTGTCTTTCAAACTTCTTTCTGAACTGTTTGAGATTACATCTTTACCGTTGATAAATAAATCAGAGGAAACATGACGTCTCGAAATTTGAACATGATATGCTATTCCGTCTTAAGGTAAAATGGAAAAATAAATATCGAATTTACACCTCAATTTTGACATCGATTTAAAAGAGGAAGCAGTACTACGTAGTTGGCTACGGTGCACCATGGAAGGTGGATCTACCTTACAATAGAATGAGAAGAGATGGACTATTTTCCCAGGGGAAAATTGAGTTTGCCTACTCTGCGAGAAAATCCATCATTCATTGTCTCTATAAATTCCACTTAGGACTCGAGAAAATCCATCCTTCAGTGTCTCTATAAATTCCACTTAGGACTCGAGAAAATCCATCCTTCAGTATCTCTATAAATTCCACTTAGGACTCGAGAAAATCCATCCTTCAGTGTCTCTATAAATTCCACTTAGGACTCCAGAAAATCTATCCTTCAATGTCTCCATAAATTCCAATTAGGACTCGAGAAAATCCATCCTTCAGTGTCTCTATAAATTCCACATACGACTCGAGAAAATCTATCTTTCAGTGTCTATAAATTCCACTTAGGGCTCGAGAAAATCCATCCTTCAGTGTCTCTATAAATTCCACTTAGGACTCGAGAAAATCCATCCTTCAGTGTCTCTATAAGTTCCACTTAGGACTCGAGAAATCTATCCTTCAATGTCTCTACAAATTCCACTTAGGACTCGAGAAAATCCATCCTTCAATGTCTCTATAAATTCCTCTTAGGACTCGAGAAAAATCCATCCTTCAGTGCCTCTATAAATTCCACTTAGACTCGAGAAAATCCATCCTTCAGTGTCTCTATAAATTCCACTTAGGACTCGAGAAAATCCATCCTTCAGCGTCTCTATAAGTTCCACTTAGGACTCGAGAAAATCCATCCTTCAGTGTCTCTATAAATTCCACTTAGGACTCGCTCGGACTTGAATTTATATCCCTAACGAGAAAAAAAGTCAAACGAAAACAAAATTTGACAGTATTGTTTAAAATAAATATTACCATTACGTGAAGATAATACACAGTCATGATTTCATGATTTAGTACTTTAAGTTGACTTCCTCACTTTTACCAACTTCTTTCTAAAAATGTGTAGGTTAAATTTTTCCCTTCATGAATAAATTAGAGAAAATGCGTCGTTTCAAAAGTCAGAAATATCTTCGACTTTACGTAAGAAGAAGGGAAGGGGCAAAAGTTAACTTCGAGTCCTTAAGGTACGTTTTCCTCGGTCCGACTATTGCGATGATCGTTCAACGATTATTGTTGAACGATGAAACGTTGAACGATAATCGTTGGTTACCATTTTGCTCGGAGCGTCTACGATTTGTTGATTTTTCACTAGTCGCGTGTCTTCATTCGCAATCGCATCGTTCTAGAGCAGCCGTGGCGAAAATGTGATCGTGCGCCGAGCCACTGTGTAACCTGCAACGTGTATAGCACCTATGGAGGGAGACGGACACCCGAAGGGGAAGTAAAGCAACTGTCTGACTTATTAACGGATTTTCATTTTCCTTATGTCAAGCACTCAAATATAATTTTATACAGTGCAAGGCTACAAACTAATGTTTAGTACGTGTAACGAAGAAAGAAATGAATAAGAAAACATAGGAAACATTATCCTAAAATTAATTGTCTTCAGAATGTAATTCTGCGACAGAGTTTCAAAATCAGGAATTATGTCACTTACTGCCAGTCGTAGTTGATCACGAAGGTATTTGTCTGTCAGTCGTAATCTAAATTTGATTTTTACTATTTTCATTGTTGAAAATAATTTTTCACAAACTTAAGTTATAGCGAACATGGCTTCAACAGAGCAAGCGAATGAACGAAGCTTCAGTAGCATCACGTTGTAGATCTGTGAGTTTAAATTGAAGATCTAACCATATTATTCGTACATCTGCTGAAAAGGGATCAACGTATAATAATAATAATAATAATAATAATAATAATAATAATAATAATAATAATAATAATAATAACACTTAACCTTTTAATGTTTCATGAGTAACATGTAGTATAATGCCGTGTTATGTTACACAACCGTTTTCCTCGTAATACTTGTGAACAAATCATACATTTAATATTCTCATCATATTGGCAGGAAAAAAATGTGTCCTCCCATTCTACTTTGAAACTTTCGTTTTTGTAGAGGTACATGGTTTCGAGAGAGACATTGCGACGATATGCCACTCGCAGGTCAGAGACAAATACAAATGGAACGGAATTTGACTCCAGTGAGTGAGAGGGTGGGGGTTGGAGAAGGTAGGAAGCAAGAGAAATGCATTCCTATCATTGCGAGCCACAATGTGCTCGTGAGTCACATTTTCGCCACGGCTGTTCTAGAGGAAGATTGTGTTTAACAGAATGAGTTTAATGAGTAGATGTAAAAGATTACTTAAATGCCTTTCATTGAGGAGATGGGAGACGACGAAATACTTCTCCATACGTATGGGCTAAAAAGAGCCAAAAACACCATCTGCTTGAGCTGAATAATGAAGAGAGACTGTATCAAAAATTTAAATAACTTAATTTTCCAACTTTACTGACAAACTCGGCCCATATACTGTCCTTGACCCTTTGATCCTTGTAGGACGCATGTGACAGCTCCCACTGTGAGGGATGATTCGCCACTTCCTCCAGAAGAATTTCATCATCCGCGTCGGAAAACGAAGGAGCCATGATACACGTCTTTCTCACAATAAACGTTAGCGACTGACGATTATATTCAGCCTTTCCCTGAACGACTATTCAAGACATACGATCGTCGTTAACGACTCTAGCGGCAGTCGCTCGAAGAAAAACAGCTCCATATGAAATACAAAGAAATAGTGCTCAACGATTATCGTTGAACGATCATCGCGATGGTCGCACCGAGGAAAACGTACCTTTACAGTAGAGGAGGCAAAATCTGTCCTGTGATCGTATAACGTGTCGTGACTATATCATCAATGGAATGGAGGGGAAAGATAAGTTTTAGTCTGAGATGATGTTCCGTGTCAGTAGATTCGTATAATATTAACAATCATAAAACAAACTTTTTTTTTCTGATAGCTCATTCTTTCCTCCCACGCGCAACTCACATGCCAGTTCTCGCCTCCTCATCTATATCTATTGTCTAAAATCAACTGAAAGAAGCAATGGTCGCCGTTGACGAAAAGAGATCATGAATGTATAGAAAATTCACGTTTCAAAATTTACGTCTCTTCGTCTTCAGGCGAAAACAGGATAGGTTGTTGAAGTAAAAAGGCTAAGAAATTATAAAAACATGATTTTTTATGATAGGGTCTTCTCCTTGCGATTAAAAATAGAAAAGCAGTATATTACGTTGTTTGGCATCGATTAAAGTGGTGAGAAATTAATACGAGCTTCTTGAGAAAAAGAATAATTAAAGTATAGAAAATGCATCCTTTCGAAGGTACAATTTATCTTTATCTTCAGGTAAAAAAAGGAAGGGGGACATTCATTGCAGGGTACATAGCTCTTAAGGGAAGACTCCACTGAAAATCATGAAAATTTTTCCAAATTTTTTTAGTTATTTCACTTATTCAGAATTTATATTTTCATACCCCAAATGGATTCAGCTCAATTCTGATTACAAATACTCGTATGTTTACACTATTTAAATTAAGGCTGGAAGGGGGCGTGGAATTTAAAGAGCTGTCAAAATTGTTTTTCATCAAAGAATTCTTTTTTAAATTTCTGATTACAAATCTAGTAACTTTTTGTTGGTTCCCTGAAGTTACTAGATGAATGTAGCGGAGGAGAATGTTAATTTACATATGTAAATATTCATTTCACTTTCAAATCTATTTTTCTATGTTCATTTTTGTTGATTCAACACCAACTTTCTTATGCCAAATATTAATCAATCTGGATAAAATTTTACTGCAAGTATTTGTGAGGTAGCTGCATGTTTCTATGCATTTATTTTGAGAAATGCTGCTAGTATATTTTATTAATATTTTTCTTAAGAAAAATATTAATAAAATAAACTAGCAGCATTAAGAAAATATTAATAAAATAAACTAGCAGCATTAAGAAAAAATATTAATCAAATAAACTAGCAGCATTAAGAAAAAAATTAATAAAATTAACTAGCAGCATTTCTCACAAAATAAATGCATAGAAACATGCAGCTACCTCATAAATACTTGCAGTAAAAATTTCATCCAGATTGATTAATATTTGGCATAAGAACGTTGGTGTTGAATCAACAAAAATGAACACAGGAAAATAGATTTGAAAATAAAATGAATATTTACATACGTAAATTAATATTCTCCTCCGCTACATTCATTTAGTAACTTCAGGGAGCCAACAGAAAGTTACTAGATTTGTAATTAGAAATTTTAAAAAGAATTCTTTGATGAAAACAATTTTGACAGCTCTTTAAATTCCACGCCCCCTTCCAGCCTTAATTTAAATAGTGTAAACATACGAGTATTTGTAATCAGAATTGAGCTGAATCCATTTGGGGTATGAAAATATAAATTCTGAATAAGTGAAATAGCTAAAAAATTTGGAAAAGTTTCATGATTTTCAGCGGAGTCTTCCTTAAGATTAGTTTGAGGAACAAGGGAACATCGATTTCTTATTGAGAAAAAGAGGGTATAAAATGATTATGGAAAATGCAACGTTTCAAAGTTTAGGTCTACTTCAGTCTTCGATGAAGAGGAAAAAGAAAGTACAAAATGAATCTTGAGGTTTTTTCTACCGTGTGAAAACGATTTAAACAGCAAAGAAGGATGCTGACGCGAGGTAAAAAGTGACAAAGGTATTCATAGGATCCCTTTTTAATTACGTGAAACATTAATTATTCTTTTGGTTGGATGTTATTGTGATATTTGGATTTGTAAGGAATGGTTCTTATTTATGAGGATTGTGAATATGATTGAGAGTGATATAAATTTAATGAAATTTGTATGATGCATTATTAATGATTATATTTCCTTATGACTTTATTGAATATTACATTATATTATTTTATTATATAACTGCAAATAAGCACAAATGCTGCTTAGGTATAAATTTTTCTGACATTTTGCATATCTGATTCCCTAACCGTTTCTAATCTGTATCATTTTACCTTTTAGGTGTGTTTCCAAATTATATGTAATACGCTTTGTCAAATCTGGCAACCTTTTAATAAAGGAAGCTAAACTTATTTATTTATACAATATATGAGACCGCTGTGGAGTAACTGTTAGCATGGCTGACCGTGCAACGAGCGGGCCTGGGTTCAAATTTTGGTTGGGAAAAGTTACTCGGTTGAGGTTTTCTTTCAGGGTTTTCCATTAATCCATTAAGAGAAAATTCTGGGTAACTTTCGGCGCTGGATCGTTAACTCATTTCGCTGGCATTATGAACTTCATCTCATTGAGAAACTAGATAAAACGTTGTAAAATAGCCAATTTAAAAATGAATAAATAAAGTAAGATGTTGACTTAAGACAGAATTACTTATGGGACAAATTTTTCATGTAATAATAATAATAATAATAATAATAATAATAATAATAATAATAATAATAATAATAATAATAACCATCATCATAATCATAATCTTCTTCTTCTTCTTCAACTTCAGGGTATAGGCATCAAGACTTGTTCCAACTTCCAAGGATGATGTCATCTATCCAGCGGTTTCTAGGTCTTTCAACTCTTCTCCTACCAATAGGGTTGTAATTGAGGAGGATTTTAGGAAGTCTATAATATTCCATATGCTGAATATATTTGTACCAGTTTTGATAATAATAATAATAACCATCATCATAATCATAATCTTCTTCTTCTTCTTCTTCAACTTCAGGGTATAGGCATCAAGACTTGTTCCAACTTCCAAGGATGATGCCATCTATCCAGCGGTTTCTAGGTCTTTCAACTCTTCTCCTACCAATAGGGTTGTAATTGAGGAGGATTTTAGGAAGTCTATAATATTCCATATGCTGAATATATTTGTACCAGTTTTGATAATAATAATAATAATAATAATAATAATAATAATAATAATAATAATAATAATAACCATCATCATAATCATAATCTTCTTCTTCTTCTTCAACTTCAGGGTATAGGCATCAAGACTTGTTCCAACTTCCAAGGATGATGTCATCTATCCAGCGGGTTCTAGGTCTTTCAACTCTTCTCCTACCAATAGGGTTGTAATTGAGGAGGATTTTAGGAAGTCTATAATATTCCATATGCTGAATATATTTGTACCAGTTTTGATAATAATAATAATAATAATAATAACCATCATCATAATCATAATCTTCTTCTTCTTCTTCAACTTCAGGGTATAGGCATCAAGACTTGTTCCAACTTCCAAGGATGATGTCATCTATCCAGCGGGTTCTAGGTCTTTCAACTCTTCTCCTACCAATAGGGTTGTAATTGAGGAGGATTTTAGGAAGTCTATAATATTCCATATGCTGAATATATTTGTACCAGTTTTGATAATAATAATAATAATAATAATAATAATAATAATAATAATAATAATAATAATAATAATAACCATCATCATAATCATAATCTTCTTCTTCTTCTTCAACTTCAGGGTATAGGCATCAAGACTTGTTCCAACTTCCAAGGATGATGTCATCTATCCAGCGGGTTCTAGGTCTTTCAACTCTTCTCCTACCAATAGGGTTGTAATTGAGGAGGATTTTAGGAAGTCTATAATATTCCATACGCTGAATATATTCGTACCAGTTTTGATGATAATAATAATAATATTAATAATAATAACAATAATAATAATAATAATAATTTTCTAGAAAAAGTTATTTTTTTGCAAATGAAAATCAGTCTAGCACCCCCAGAAAGAGTGCAGTAGTGACAAAAAGAACCGAACCGACCCTTGTAGCTGATTTCAGAGCCTTATTCACTCCAGAGCACGATAGACTCGTAACTAAGACTTTCATGGTTCGAATCCTGCCTGGGAAGGAAACTTTTTTGTTCCTTATTCAGATTTATTCCCACTACTTTTCGAGTGCTGGTAAAATTCATGTTCTGGGAATAATAAGTTAATTAAGCAGTAAAATATCGCTGTAATCGAAAAGTATTGGGAATAAATTTGAATAAGAAACACAAAAAGTTCCTTCCCAGGCAGGATTCGAACCACGAAAGTCTTAGTTACCAGTCTATCGTGCTCTGAAGTGAACAAGGCTCTGAAATCAGCTACAAGGGTCGGTCCGGTTTTTTTTTTGCCACTACTGTACATACTCGTGCTCAGGGAGCATTCCACAAAATTTTAAGACAATTTATTAACTTACATAATAAAAAGTAAAACGAGAAAAAGAAAAACACATATTGAAACTATTTTATATTTTCTCCCTAAAGAATATTTTTTTAAAATGAGGAGCATTAGCAAATCGAATGTTTGGTAGAGCCTTGGACCGAAGGTGCTACTGTGATTATAAGCTGCAGTTATGGTACATTTAGGTTCTAACAGGCGTATCTCCATATCTCTATTCCTCTCTCTCTCTTTCTCTTTGTCTCTCTAATGTGTTCTCACTAATAAGAATTAGATCCAAAATATGTTCGAATGCTAAAATTAATTACTTCATCTTTTGCGAAGTCGTCCTTTATTAGAAGGAATTATGCCAGGATTATATTTTCATTCCTTTTAGTAGGTCTATCCTTTTCTATACAAAGAACTTGGAAATATGGACATATGAGGCGTTAGAGCTAAAGTGGATCAAGTCACAAATTTTAATAAATCGAGTTTAATTCATTTTCTGATTATCTGAAGTTGGATCTTTTCCGAGCAGTAATGTCAAGTCTTAATTCCAAGCATTCGCTGGTAGGTGACACTAGTCACTTCTGGCTCAGATTATTTGTTCACGATGTTCTGAGTCATAGTGGATCAAGCCACCAAAGCGTTGCATCAATTAACATCACAATTGTTTATATTTTATAAATCTAGAATTTGAGAATGGATCAATAAAATTATTGTTAGTGAAATTAGATAATCCACTAAAGTTAACTTTAAGTCCTTTTATCTCAAAACTACGTCTCATGGACTTGATCCTCTGAACCCCTCACATAATTTAACAGATTTAATATGTTTGCGACACAAATCGAACGTTCTCTAAAAAGTGAGAGCAGAAATTATTGTAAATTTGTATAGAGCTCTGGTTGTTCGGATTTCCTCAAATGGAGATGGACATTAAAAGTTAATAGCCAGTGATCAAAAGCTCGTTTCAAATTAAATTTCTAAGATCGGCTTAGTGGTGTTCATGGCAGCCTAAGAGAACGAATGATGTTGAAACGAATAATATAAATAAATATCAATAAAAACATTATTTAAAGTGTATGAGTAGAGACACGGCAAGATCATATGAAAAGGAAGAAAAAACACCCTGATATCTCAAAGACTTTACCTACCAGTAAATTCACAACCAAGAGCACTTAAAGTAATACTCTTAGGAGCACGAATACTTTGTTTTGAAGTTGGAACAGGACGATGACCTAATACTTCAAGCTGGCAATGAGGAAGACGAAGAATAAGAAGACAATTTGAGACTATGATTATGAATACTAAGACAACGACTCCAAGCAAGGATCTCAGAATTTTTTACTACAGGTCACTACCAATACTTCCGTGACGTCTATCGGTACGAAAACTAACATTGTCCAATCAGGTCAGAGTTGTTTCATGAGGACGAACAGACGGAGAAATTGTATATAACGATCACATAATAAGGGAACGCATCTAGTGACAATGAATATGTAGCACACACATCACCGAAGTAACAGCTGTTACGGAGGCGTGCAATCTTTGAATAACTAATCCAAAGACCTGCTTAAGCTAACTCTAAAGTCTACTCAAGGACGCCCGTTCCCAGAATATCGACAGCAAGCTTCACTATCACGCCACAGGAAGAATCACTAGCCCTCGTTATTGTCTGTAATTCACGTAGCGTAATATGACATGTTAATCCTCCCTTTGGAAGAGACGGTAAGATGGTGATGAGCGACGTTGCAATGAGAATTGTGTGAAAAAAGAAAGCCGTCGTCATCAACAGAATCGCTTACAGTATAGAGCAAAGCCAAATACATACTGCCGTTCTTATTGCAAATGTCAGCTACACACATGCAATACAATCAAATACTTTACTATAATAATACCGGACAGCTGTATACTAGCAGCATTGGCCGAAAAATCGCGGACCTGACATCTAGCGCAGAGGGATGGAATTACGTCCACATATACAAATATTAACATAGCGAGATTCGGACTATTGTTTAAAACGTGAGTTACTAATGTGGAATTATATATGAAACACTTAAGAAATGTTGAATAATATTTAATGTAAAATTATTGTCTTATGTCAAAGCTGCATATTATGAGAAATATTGCATACTTCATATTACTTTCCGTAATTAATTGTTACATATTTTTTCTTTGGTTTACCGAGACAAAATCAATCTGATATTAGGAATGAATTTACAGTAATGTTTTATATACGCATTGCTGACAACTGCAAAGATAAAATTGATAGTAATCTAATGCTTGTAATAATTAGTAAAGGCATGTGGACAACAATAAAACTTTATTTGATAAAACCTTAAAATCCAATACATTTTAACTTCTATTTATTTATTAGATCTAAATAAAAAAAAAACTAATTTGTATTTTTCTATCAACACAAAGACGAAGGAATTAGGTCTACTACGTTTTATGAACTGTCGGAAATCGAAAGTACGATTTGGAGAAATTTGTAATGCTGCAATTGTCACAATTACAAACAGCACATATACACCCTGACATTTTAACGCTAGTACTAACAAATGTGCTAATTCACAAAACTATTAACAAATTAACTAGCCCAGCAACAATATACATTGCAGTTGATTACAGCTTGTTTCGCGGGTATCTCCATCCCGGCAGGACGGTAGCAGCACCATCGTCGTTCGCACGTAAAACTGCTAGCTGTCCGGTATTATTATAGAAAGGTATTTAGAGAATGGACACTGAGAATTTTCTGTGAGTCTGTGCGCCAGCGTTTAGTTCCATAACGAGGTTAGTGTAATTCACACGCTAAGATAGTTTGAGAATAGAGTTGAGCAGGATCCAAACATCGCCTACCTTAAAATAAATCCAGTAACGCTTTGCTGAAATTAAAAGCTTTTCCTTATTTGTCAGTGACAAACTCAGTTTACTTACTGGGATGAAGAATAAACATTATTGGGTTGATGCAGAAGTTCATAGCGATTTTGCTGTGACAAGAGTTTTTATTTGTGTTTAATATAAATATAATATAGGTATATGGAATCAGTAGAGTTTTGTTTTTCCATTATCTATGACTCTGTCAAATCATTACATATTTTAATTGTTGATTCAACGACTGAAGAAATCTCATGGTATAAAGGAAGTTAAAGAGTCAGACATTAGCCAAGTTTTAATGACATTTTATTTTATGGAGTTCCAGTTTATTTTATTTGAGTACATAGAATGTAAAAGATGGAAAATTATGGTGTTATATTTCCGCTGTGAGAACATAGCTGGGATGATGGCATCAACTCTAGGGAGAAACCAAATCTGAATTTAGCTGGCTGGAAGGTTTGAAATGTCCGGCGTACATCAAAGATGTTGACGCAGTGTCCATTCTTTATAATCCCTATTCGCTGGTATTATTATAGTAAGGTATTTGTGCCTAGTTCATTGCGAGATAAATGTCACACATTGATTTTACGTTATCGGGAAGCAGAAAAGCACAAAACCTTCTTTATCCAACCAGACGTGACAATTATGAAATTGAATTTCACGTGAATTCAGTTGATTAGTTGATGTAACGTCATCTTTTATGGATGGACATTAGTGATTTGATTATGGGAATTGAGTTTTGAAACAACAGAACCATTTTGTATGTAGATATTTCTGCCCCTGGTGGACATATTCGGACGGAGTACAACTTGCGAATGTCTTCATCTCTTGAAGTTTCCTGTATAACTAGGTTGACAGACGGATCGATTTAAACTCCAGTTGTCAAAATGCCAAAGTACAGGCTGCTGCATTTTGATGACGCAAGGGAGCATCTTTGTCACATCAGTAGCCATCTTCTGACTCTCCTCAAATGTGCTCAGTGGTTTGCCGAACTATTAAAGCTTTGAAATAATACATGAATAATTTTATTATAGAAAGGAAATTTACTCTGCCTAGCTTTTCTAATAATTATGTTTCAGAAAACAGATCTCTTTAAAGAGTAATACATAATTCGCAACTTTTTAATCAGTATGTTAAAATTTAAGATCAACTTATTTCGTCGTCTGTCTTTCCGGTTTCGTATTTCATTATATTCCAGCGGGAAAAATATTACAATATAGTCATTTAAACGTTTTGAGGTAGAGAGGAGAGAGCCGATGAACTGGCAAAGATGGCAGCCAACTCTGATGTGCCACTGTCGTACAATTTATGTCCGATATCATATATTAAAAAAGTAGTCCAAAGAACAGTTTAACAATAAATGGAACGAAAAGATGTTTCATCAATGTGTCACTGCTAACATCATGTTAAAAAGAACTATATTTTCCAGCAGTTAAATCGTAACGTAAATGTTAAGCGTGAATATGACTGCCAGAGAACATTTGTTACATGCCGCATTATTTATCGAGATAAATTTCAGGGAAAACAATTAAAACGATTCCATTTTAATTATTCAGAATAGATTTGTGGGGATAAATACTCAAGATGATTCAAACATGTATTATATGATTGTCCAGTCTTAAGAGAAGATAGTTATTAACGTGAACATTTTAAATTATTATTTCCTAAATACGTTAACCAATATAATTGCAGATTTTCAAACATATTTTTTTATTTCCTGATTTAACAGAATAATTGTGACTAAACTGTAAAATGTTATTGTTTATTGTTAATAAAATAACATTGACAAAAAAAATCTTAGTATTAGTTCTAATCAACTATAATGAAACTGTAAGTCTTCAAAGATACAATAATATTTATTTGACACAAACTTTTTAAAAATTAGGAATAAATTAATTTTTAAAAATACAATTTCAGTTTTAATAATTTAATTATTGTCAAATACATATTGTTATTAAATAATTATTTAATTCTTTAAAAATTAATTTCTAACCTATAACCATTTATAAATATCTGATACATAAAATTTTCCAAATTTGGGAATTTATCAATTATTTTATTTGCATTCTTGTACCAAAGTAAGTTCATGGCTCAGAGCTTGTGTGAAACACCTTGTTCCACAATTTTGTATAAAATAATCTTTTATTCCATTATTTATGTTGATTATAAAATATGATTTTTTGTATGAAGATTAATAACAATATAATAAATCTGTTTAATTTTAAAACATTGGAAAATCAAAAAACAAAAGCTGGGATGAGTAATCAATTGGTTTATTAAGGCATATTTTTAATTCTTTCTGAATAATCTTCTTGGAGTGAGATTAGAAATACTTGCATGTCCCCCCCTAAAATTCCGTACTACAATCCAAAAATTTAGAGAATGTATTGAAATAAATAACAAATAAATAACGAAAATTGATAATTGATAAACAATCGAAATAATAACAAAGATAAAATTGTTTTACGTAACTATTGCATAAATATGTAATATGTTTGTTCCATCGTGTTGGTCGATTGTAATGCCTAAATACGTAACTTAAATTCGGTTAATATAGAATATATGTTAGATATCTAAGTTTTAACATAAAATAATAAACCGCATTTCAGCATCAATTATTTTATGTTTTGGTTCAATTTCTCCTGGATAATTGCAAGAATATTCCTACAAATATCAACTTTGGAGTGAAAGTCCACTCAGTTTTCAAATGTTCCACTGTTATCTTGTGCATGACCTGTCTTAGCATTTCTTTTAATATTTTATAAAATTGATTTGTTTAATAGTTAGTGTTTTCACACATCCAAATGAAGATTGAGAATATTTGTTAAAGAGATCCATGCTTGTTCCTTTTCCCTAATGAAAGTTCCATCACTATGTTTGAGTTCAATTACATTCATATAATTGTTAGATCTACTAAAATAATTATATTTTATATGAAAAATCAAAATTGCACCTTGATTATAGGCCTACGTTTCAGTTTTCTCGATTTCGTTGTAATTACTGTCTTCAATACTTCCATAATGTAAAAATACAGGTTCTTTAAAACAAATGACTACACCAACTAAAGGCACATTCAATAAACTTTCATACAATCGTTATTTTAACGAAGTTTGGTGAAACTGGGCCATAGTCACTGCCATCGTGATCTAATACAGGCCGTAAGGCAGACCACGTGACTCGCTTAACAGCTGATCGCGAAGGGCGGTCTTTCAACCATATCAATTAGTTGCAGTACATGAAAAATAACATATATTTCTCTGAAATGCAGTGTAATTGCATCAGTAAAATTTTAAACATTGATTGTGAGACACTTGAGACACAATTCACTTGCAACGTAAGGTATAATATTATTTTTGGTGTAAAAATTACGTTGTTGCAGGCAAAGTTCGTATGTGTAATACCTGCCTTTATTTCGATTAAACATTGCGCCCTTATGTGGTTATGTGAATTTTTGGTGTTAAAAACAGTAAATATGTGTAATAACATTGTGAAACATTGACTGGGATGTAAAGTAAATTATGATTAGGCCTAAGTGCAGCGTTACTGATGTTACTCTTGTCTAATCCATTATTGTTAGTTTACCGTATTTGTTTTATTACATTTAAATTATTGCGCCCTTCTTATGTGTAAATAATCTACATTATAAATAATACGACGTTTGATAATATACACAATTTGAACTAAAAGCGAGATACATATAGTATATTGTGAAAAATTATACCCTATAGTTTTCATTACTGTTACAGTATCTAGAATTGTAATTAGTTGAAATAAAGCACGGTCACTTCATTACGAAATTCTTGCACATTCATTTAAGCACGTTTCAACAGTCTTCAGTTGCATCGCACGCATATTTTGATGTGTTGAAAATATAGGTTATGTTTACTCTATCAGTACTTGCCTTATTTCTATATTCGCAATTATGCATCATAATTAAGCATAACGCTACGTATAACTTGTAAATGCAATTTGTCTACACTTCAATTGTATTTATTCGTTTCATACGGTACTCCAGCCTGATTAGTTTAATATGTTACCAGGCCTAAACTAGCGCTGAGGTAGTTCCCTTCGTATTCATACACCTTGCATATACTAATTAGTTCGGTTAGTTCAGGCTTTTATTATGCCTTGCTTAGAAGATTAAATGCACCTCCACAAAAAATAAATTCAACTGTTTTTAATCCAGAAATTACCGGAACTATACCTCAGCGTTTAACCCTAGTTAAGTAATATAACCGTATGTACATTTCACAGGAGGGACTGTGGTGAATTTTCTACCTTTAAGTAAGGAAGATAACCGTGTTCTGAAGTTTATCATAAATATATTTTCTTTATTAAATCTCAAAATAGCTTTCGTTCTCAACTTAAAATGTTGACGCAAATAGGTTATGTTAACATGCTGAATTCTCTTCACATAAAAATAACACAGTTTTATAATCCTGCAACATTATACAAACAAATAAATGGAACTTATGCACACATTACATTGAATAACAATTTAATTGTATTATTTATTTGTTCCCTACTATACTGGGTCGTATTTAATTCTATTTATCTAACCTACCAGATGAAGTAACACACAACCGTACGTACTTACACTAATTTCATAGGAGGGACTGTGGTAAATTTTCTACCTACAAGTAAGGAAGATAGATGTGCTAAATTAAAATCACAATATAAATAATTCTTCTTTATTAAATCTCAAAATAGCTTCCATTCCAAACTTAAAATGTTGATGCAAACAGGTTATGTTAACATGTAAAATTCCGTTCACATTAAAATAACACAGTTTTGTAATTATTTCTGCAACATATTATGCAGTAAGAAGTGAACGTATCTTATACACACATTACACTAAATAAAATTGAGCGCCGACACGCATTAAAGTAATATATTTCACTCAGCTCCGTATACTCAAATAGAAAAGCCCGACCCATCGAGTGACGTCACACATCCTGCATTACGGCCTGGTGTAGTCGTGGATATTATTGCTAATGTTTAGTCTTGTAAAACTCGACCAGGCTAGTAGTATTATTCAAACGATCTTTAGCCCTTAGGCCACATTGAAGATCAATAAGTCCGAGCTTTAAATCGTTAAATGTTATGTTTTATTTAACGACGCTCGGAACTGCCGAGGTTATATGAGCACACTTAAATGCAATCGACCTGGCCCGGAATCGAACCCGCAACCTCGGGCATAGAAGGCCAGCGCTATACCAACTGCGCCAACCAGGCCCACCTGCAACTTAAATGACATTGTTTCAACTGGTGTTGAAGGAATTTATTATGATAACTTTGAACTTCTTTTCAATTAAGACAAGATTTTAGTAGGTTATTTTACGACGCTTTATCAACAGCTTATGTTATTTAGTGTCTGAATGAGAAGAAGGTGATAATGCCGGTGAAATGAGTCCGGGGTTCAACACCGAAAGTTACTCAGCATTTGCTCATACTGGGTTGAGTGAAAACCCCGGACAAATCTCAACCTGGTAACTTGTCCCGACCGGGAATCGAACCCTGGCCACCTGGTTTCGCGGCTAGACGCGCTAACCGTTACTCAACAGGTGTGAACCTTAAGACAAGATCTTGGAACCTAGAATTAAATTCATTTTGAATTTCAATTAATATTTGCACATAATCGTTTCACATGGCTTCATCACGAGCAGTTTCTACCGTTCGAAAGTAAGCCATATTACCTTCCCGAAACTGACTTACGGAAAGTGTAAGTTTACGACTGAAATCCGTAATGTATTCAACATATCAACAATGAGCTGGCCTTTTCCCTGAAGAGAGATATTTAAATTGTTGAAGATTAATATATTTAGTATCTTTATGTCTGGACTCGTAATGACGTATTATGTTACGTTTCTTTCTACCTTTCAAAATGTTGTGGCAGATAAAGCACTGAGTATTTACTCCAGTAGCTATGAAAAAATAAGCATTTTCTCATGCAACATTGAAAGAATTTGTCTGATCACCACTTTTCCGTCTTTTAGATTCCTCCATACCGTACTGTAACAGTAGGTAAGCAACGTGAAACGGTTACTGAGAATACACACTGCACTCCACTAGATAGCTGAGTGGTCATTTCAACTCTACCTATATATAGCAAGTCTATGTCATTCTGACGTATCTTCCTGTTTCGGCGAGCTACGTGTCGGGTACGTTACCCAGAGTTCTGTATTTATCCATTCGAGATATTGTTCGAGGAGGCAAGATGGCAGACAGAATCATGTTAATAAGTGAAGATAAAGTGATACCACAGTCTAAGACATACAGTCACGCAACTCATACGTATAAAATATGCCAACATTTGACAGCTGGCGCGACAGTAGCCCTCTAGCGGCAGGCAAGTTAAAAGTGTGCACACGACATATGATAACATATCAGAAAACGGGTTTTTGCGTAATTTGTTTTATATTTTTATGCTATACAGTAAGTGTATATGATTCTTATTAATTTTAATTTAGAATCCTAGAAGAATTTCACACGCAGTTAATCTACAAGTTTCAGAAACTGAGAATAAACGTAATTCTTTGTGCTCCTTACAACTGAATCATGGAACTGTTCACGTATCATGGTTTGAAATAATATAATTGTTCGTACGTGGATGGTTAATTAAATTCATTCCTGAATATATTTATGAATCATTAGAACTCTATATTTCCTGTGAGAAGAGTCAAAATTAGTAGCTTCAAAATTGTAGGGTACATTGCGTGGTGAACGCCTCTCCTATTTCCTGAGAAATTAACTATTTTCCATACCGCAAATTGGGGTAAACTCGGCCGCTGAGGTAAACTTGAAAATAAAAAAGGGGAAGATTTAAACCTTAATATGACAGACATTGATTTATGAAGTTTATTATTTTTCATTTCTTAAGAACCGGTATTTCCTTTATTATTTTGAGTGACAAATAGTGCTGATATTATGGTTTAAATGTTTATGGCAAGTTTACCGCATTTTACATTACATTTCCAGTTTTCACACATAATGCCTAATTTTAACTTATCCTACCTATATAATACGTAATTTACATGCCCTTACTGTTAATATGACGTAGGTGAAAACAAATAAATGAACACACAATTTTGTTGAAAAATTGTGATTTCAATTAACTCAGAAAATGTAGGCCTAATTTTATTTTCAGAGCAGAAGTGGTGTAAGTCAAAATGGGTAATGAGGGTTAAAGTAAACATTCTTTAAAATACAGCGCAAAGTAGCAGTTAATATTGAATTTATTTAAACTATTAGTAGTCAGTGAATAGCACGAAGGATATATTAATTGCTACTTTGCGCTGTATTTTACAGAATATTTACTTTAAATCTCATTACCTAATTTTGACTTACACCACTTCTGCTCTGAACAGCTCAAATAATCACTGGGAATGTAAAACCAACACCAATAGCAGTCATGCAAATTATTACAGAAAAGATTGCTTTTATATTAAGTTTAAAAGGCTCTTGAGAACTTAATACGTCTGCCACATGAATCTACACCAACACATCAGAAATCTATCGACACAGTCTGGATTTATTCAAGAAGTGAATATTTTGCAAAAGGATTACAATACTCCATGAATTCTTGAAAAATTAAGACCATGATCCTTACTTGAATGCAATATAACGTTCAACTTTTGAAAAATATATAGAAAAAAACACGAATACAAAAAGTATGGAATTACTTGCATTAAAAACTGTAGATACATTATCCAAAATCGGAATGGTTACACATTTACACATATGATTTCTACAAAAAAAATAATATACTGTAACAGGTATTTACTTTGTTTTTATTTAAACTCTCCTTCCTGACATACAAATAGGTAACTGATAAGTAATAATAATGTTTTATAGAACACAATACGTAGGCTACCTACAACGTGGATTATTGGTTATTCCTCAGTTATGATTTTCTCATGGTCTTTAGGGAATCTGAAGAACGACAAATTCGGAGATTTAAACTTGTTGTTACTGCAATTTTCGTCATTGCACACATTGTCTTTATTCCGATGTATGATTAAAACGTTATTATAACATCTCGCATCCCTTTAAAGCACGTGCTGGCTGAACGAGACTATGGCCAGTGCCTTGCCTGCCGCTTGGGCGCTAGTGTCGCGAATGTTGGCAGAAAAAGTGTTGAAGTTTCGTGACTGTATGTCTTAGACTGTGGTGATACTACGTATGTGTATAAACAGTGATGTTTATGGACGTTGTAAAAATAGTGTTGTTGAATGCATATAATAAATTGAACTATCTAAGTAGTTCTTGCAGACTTTTCCATTGCGCTGTACAATAAATACCCAAAGAATACAATCCCAATTATCTAATCTTTTGCTTTATTTTTTGTCTCTGTCTGGTTCTATTTTAATTGTGTAGTGTAAAATAGATCGTCTCTTTTATCTTCCTGTTGGCTCGGGTAAGAATTTTCAGTAGAAGATGCTGTGAGGAATAAAAATGTAAATGCTTTATTTTAAATTGGGTTAGCTTTGAATATCGATGAGGGTAGGAGGGAATACTTTCTACACAGTTTAACATTTTCGTCACCAGGTGGGCTGCTAAATGCATGGAGTAATTAGTTACTCTTTCCGCTACTTAGTGCGCTGCTAGATGTAATAACGCCCCCCCTCCTCCCAACAGGTGGCAGCAAGATCAATTCCTACAACAGCGCCTCTAGTATATGTTACGGGAAACTCAGTAAGTTTCGCATCCTATTATATAATTATTCATCCATGCTCCACCTCTTTAAACAGTGATCACAGTTCGAAGATTAAACTGCTCACCAGCTGAGACAGCTCAGGTTCTTTACTCACTGTGTGCGTTGCGCTGCTCTGCTAATGCGACCTAGTGACGAAACTGGGAACTACGCCCGCGAACTGTGAGCAGTGAACTCTATACTGAGCCCACCGACTGTGAGCGCCCGATTTAATGTAACCACCTCAATAGATTTCAGGCTGATCCTGGCAGATTTCAATTTCTTACAGCCAGAAAATAAACTATTGACAGCCGAAGATATGGCAGGATTTTACATTGCTTAATTGACTCCATTGTTTTAAGCAGTGTAGTGTCTACACTATTCAACTAGTACTAAAACTACAAAAATAACAAAATTTTATCAAACATGACAATGATTTAAAAATTACAATTTTTTTTTTTTTTTTACAAATTTGAAATTTCAAATTTATTTAAAATTTAAATTTCAAATGAATACATATGTATAGATA
Organism: Periplaneta americana; assembly: GCA_025594305.2. NCBI lineage: Eukaryota > Metazoa > Arthropoda > Insecta > Blattodea > Blattidae > Periplaneta > Periplaneta americana. The sequence continues at coordinate 40,948,529 of JAJSOF020000040.1, read as the reverse complement.
CCCGAAATGAGCATATGCTCGTGCTCGGGCACAGTCCAGTAGTCTACATACAATAATGCTGATGATAGAAATAATAGTAACAATAATAATAATAATAATAATAATAATAATAATAATAAAATAATCGTGACAGAAATGATACAAAGAATGTAATACAAAATAATTCATTAATAATAATAATAATAATAATAATAATAATAATAATAATAATAATAATAATAATAAAAAATAGTGATAAAACAAAAATATTTACAATAATAAAATAAATGCTAACACGGATAATAGTACATTACGCAACGAGCCTATAATGATAGGAATTAAGAATCGAGTATGGATATTTATGAAACGAGCGCAAGCCAGTTTCATAATTTTCATACGAGCTTCTTAATTACCATTATAGGCGAGTTTCATACGACTTTTTATGCTCGACCATATTTCTAACTTGAAAGTACCGGTATTCAGATGTATACATTTTATTTGTATCTGACAAGATCGGAAGTGACCTTGTTCTAGGTCGTGAATTGTGAGATGTGCGCAGACGCGAAAGTATTGATTTTTTCCGAGGAACAATAATGTCATTGACCTTGACATAGTCCCGTTAAACTTGATAATATTATAATTTTATAACTTTGATTATTGAATTCGACATTGAAAAACGAGATGACAAATTGAATTTATTTGAATATTATTTACAATTAACGCTAATTATTATAGTAACAGAACATAACCTTCTGCGACAGTATTGGATTTCCAGCCTCCGTGACTTTTCGCTAATTCTCTTTCGATTGCATATCCGAGAATAATCGATACTTGCGGTTTTATAACGGTAGAAAGCTGACCTGTCATTGGCTGAACAGTTGTAACCTGAGTCGTCATTGGCTGAAAGACCTGACCTTTAATGAGTAGGTGTACTTTAATGAGGTCCATTAAAGGTCTGCTACCAGGTGTATAATTACTACATTTCGGCATGGTCGAGCATAAAATAAAATATAAAACCACTAGCGAGAGTTAACACAACTTAAATAAGCATATAATAACCGGAAAAAATGACGAACTCGAAAATCAACAGAAAAGTTTGTTGTACCGCAGACGAAATAACAATGTTTCATTCATCTTCTGAGTGATGTGTGAATTATGTCAAAATTACTAATTTTCCGTTTACCTATATAATATTTCACTCAGGAATACTGTACAAGATCAAATGGACAATCATTGTATTCGGTACCCAGGCGACGAATGTTCAGTTTGTCTATAACATTAAGTTAAATGAATAAATAAATAAATAAATAAACAAACAAATAAATACTGACTTTCAAACCTTTAATCTGTTTTTAAAATCATGAAACACCTATATTTACAACTCAGTATTGTTGCAGATGTTCCCAGACGTTTCGTCTACTACTGCGGCAGACATCTACAGTGGTTAGGTATCCTAGGTCGAAGTCTCCTGCTAGGGGTACCTGTAGCAACTGATAACCTGACTGAATTGAATTGAATTGAATTGAAAGAGGAGAATTGGGAGGAGAAATTTAAAAGGTACGTAAAACGTGTCCTTGCAAGGGTTTCGGGGCTGTAAGAAACTAAATATGTGAGCTCCAAGCCTGTTGGCCACTTGTCTCACTCCGGGTTACGCTGCTCCACTGAAGGAGCCTTAGAAAATTTTGAAGGGGAAAACCGAAAATGGACGTAACCTCTTAGATACCACATACGCGAGGGGACGGAAATGTGATCAAAGTGATCACGGGACGGGACGAGGAAGAAATGGCTGGTGCAAATCTGCACATTGAAATGAACTGTGTCATTTCGTAGTGCAGGAGGAGTCGAGAAGACTCTTTTGTTTGCCGTTAGGATGGCAGGTGTTATCTTGCACATTGAAAGGGGCTTTGCCATTTCGCAGTGCAAATGAAGTCGTGAAGACTCTGTCATCTGTTGTTCGATGACAAGGCAGGTGAAGACCGTCAGAAGAAACGCCGTGAATTCTGAATCTGCAAATTGAAAGGTTCCCTGCCATTTCGCTTTGCGACTAAATTAGTGACCTCGCACATTTAACAGGCAATTTATAGATTCTGAACTAGGGCATTACGTCGTTTGTTAGAAAAGGGAGAATATATGGGGAAGGGCATATAGGTCCGTGGCCCATTTATTTTAGGGCTCATCCCGACATTTGTCTTAACGCCTTAGGAAAACCACGGAAAAACTTTAGGCAGGATGAGTTGTCTCAATTTCAGAGACTAGCCAATTTGGCTTTTAGGTAGAATGACTCTATGAATCGATGGGTATATACAGCCAATTGGCTTTGTGGTAGTTCCATCGATCAACAAGTGGGGATATTGTCAGGGAGTGATTTTGTTTAGCCCACATTAAGACAAGGTCATGTCAAAGCGGTTGCACTAGCGAATAGGGATTATAAAGAATGGACACTTCGCGTCGGTACCTTTGATGTAGCCGGACTGATTTCAATGATTTTCCAGCCAGCTAGAGCGTGAGATTCTGCTTTCTCCCTAGAGTTGGCGCTGACATCACACCAGCTAGCAGTCGACACAGCAGAAATATAACACATAATTAATATATCTAGGCACATTATGTACTCTAATAAAATAAATTGGATCCATAAAATAATAAATCCGTCATTAACTGTAATGTCTAGACTCTAGAGTTCCTTTATAATGAGAGTTGAGACGTTGAGCCCAACAACAATTAAAATATGTAATGATTTGATAGCGCTGAAAATGGAAAAACAAAACTCTTACGAGAATTAAAACCATATAACTATATTATATTAAACGAATTCGATACTTAATTTTATAATGTATTATATTATTTTATAATATAATTTATGATATCTGAAATATAAAATATTATTTTTACAACTAGTTTGTCACTGAGAAATAAGGAAAAGCTGTTAACTTGAATTTATTTGAAGCAAAGCGTTACTGGATTATGCAATAAGGTAGGCGATGTTTGGATCCCGTGTCTCAACTCTATTCTCAATTATTATCTTAGCGTATGCTCGATTACACTAACCTCTAGCGCTTGAAAGTGGAACTATACTCTGGCGCACAGAGAAACAAAACACAGGAAAATTCTCTCAGTGTCCATTCTTTATACTCCCTATTCGCTGGTTGCACTATCCAAGGAGTCTCATGGAGTTGAGACGTCACTAACAAAGCCTGAGAGTAATGCTAGCCTCCCTGTCCTCCTGTCTCAAGAGTATAGCTAATGGCACCCAACCCCTTAATTACATTAGAGTAAAAATTATAGTAACAACTGTTCATTATTAGTGTACGTTATATCATCTTCCCCATTACTTTATACTTGTAAAATTTTCCTCACAATTTATAATAAAAAAATAGCTATGTCATAATAGAAAACACTGAAGTGTTAAATGTGTGGTACATCTCTCAAAATGATGTTTGATAACAATACTACCTTCCTTAGAAGGACCACATAAGTAGCACATAGCTGCAGGAATGGCATGCGCTTCACTGCGACTGTAGAGGTGAAATCATTATTGTAAATATATAATTTTTTATCACACATTTAATTACAGAATATAATTACAACTATAGAAATAGAAATAAAATAATACAATCAATATAAAAAAGGAGATACAGTAATATTAACAAAATTTGAGTACCGAATGAGAAGCGCTCGTATTCGGTCACAGTTCAGATATATTAATAACAGAATATACAAAGTATAATAAAATAGGAACTAAAATTAAAATTACACCTATAAAGAAATTATATAATATAATAGGCCTTTAATATAAGAGGAATATAGAAAATGAAACGAAATAAAATAAAATAGGAAATAAAAATTAAAATAACAGGGGCAATGAATTTATATAATGTAATATTAACATAGAGAATAATAATATCGTACAGTACGTGAATAAAGTAGGACAATTTATAAAAAAATAATATAAATTCCAAAGTTATAGAATACAAATATAATATAGGCTGATTAATTCATACACATAGGCTATAAATTTATTTAATCAAATTGAAGACATTAACACGTTTCTAATTTTCTTGTTATATTTTAGTGGGTTACATGTTAGAAGTTCTGGGTGTAATTTAGCTAAAGAATTATACAAACGAGGGCCAAAATTAATGCCATGCTTTAGACCAGCAGTTGTTCTACTAATGTTGAATTATTATTTCGTCTTGTGTCATGATTATGTGCCTGTAATATAAACTTACAGTATTACGATTTTATGATAAAATTTTAACAGAGTATATTTATAAATTTGTTCAATATTAAATACATTAAATTCAGAATAAATTTAGTTGGGTAATCAAAGCGTTTCTTCAAACAAATTTTAATTATTCGTTTTTGTAGTAAATTTAACAGACTAAGATTAATTTTTGTAGAGAATATATAGGAATGGACTCACGTGTATCAAGTTTTAATGTATTATGTATTTTGTTATGATAAACTTGTTAAAATTTGAGGCACCCACTACTTTCTGTATGGAAAGAAAATGTACTTATCTACTGATTGTAGTGAAATATCTTACTTGCTTAACATAAAGGAAACCATGTAGGCTAGTGTTTTTATTGAAATTTATGTCATGTGTGAAGTTAAGAGTGCAATTAAAATAAAAATTATAATGTAACTCATTTCTTCCATGTACCTATTTTACTTATATATTTCATACATGTAGTGATGAAGACCTAGAGTTCTACAGCGTTGTTGCCTATAGAATACCTACATATCTCTTATATTGAGTTAATATTAAGCCTAAATTGAATTCGAATCATGTCGATATGGATAAGGAAAATGCTTAACATACTGTATGTACAAATTGTTATTTTAATGTTTCTGCATCATTTTAATACTGAATCGAATTTTGTGCGGCCAGATAGCGTAAAAGGATCACTGTGCATCGTGAATAATGATCTGACCAGTTCCATGCAGGCTGCAATTAACTGGGCTTTTTTTTTTTTACTTTCTTCCTTTCTTTGCGTGGTGTTTCCGGGTCCCTTAAAACCTCGGGCCCGCCTGCATTGCAGGCCCTGCAGGCCCTAACGTTACGCCGCTGCCTATAAAGTAAAATGTTTGTGTTGCAAAAAGGAACTATCGGCCGGTAAGAGTGAATTAGAAAGACACAGCTCCACTCCCTTGCATAAAAAATTGCATTACAGTAGTAGAAAAATGTCCCCAGAATTACCAGTGTTTTTACAAGAAAGCCATCTGATGACGAAGTAAAAATTCAGATTACGATGTTTGGAGTTCTATCAAGTAGCTTTCAATGAGTCCTTGAAAAGATTGCCCCTTCAACAAGATGTTATAAGTAATTTGACTTTTCTAGATCCAAAAATTGCATTAGGTATCAGTAAGATTGCTGAAAGGTCTAGTATCACACTTATTTCATTAGTTGATAAATATAAGACAAAAGTAAGCCAAGAACCAGTAGTAAATGAATGGAGTCTTTTACCCAATTGCGGTACTCTTCTTCTGAAGAGAAAACTGCTTATCTAAATTTGCCTGTACTAGAATTTTGGAAGCGAAGAGAATAATGTCACAATTTCAATTCTGAATTTTTGTTAAAAAGAAGAAGAATGTGAACAGGATCGTCAATAATTTGCCGATCTGAGGGTGAATACTCTGTTGCACTGTGATATTTATTAGGAATATTGTCTTGTTCTAATTTATTATTTTAATTCGTTTTTAAAATGTGTATTTTGGAGTTTAGACCATACCACCCCAAGAGGGATTTTTTCCTAAATTTGAGGGATTTTTCAACCCATCTGAGGGATTTTCTTTCTTAAAAAAAATTGGCAACACTGAAACAGTAGCGGGCCATATTATGGCGGATTTTCTGAAACTAGTAGAAGTAATTGAAATAAAGTTCAATAATGAAGTTTAGGGGGAAAATGACAGAGCTTCTGTGCATGAAACAATTTGCAAGTAAGTGTGAATATAGCAAGTTGGCCTATGTAGACCATTTCACAAAATGACGTGATCCTAACAACCGTGGTGCAATTTTTTAAAAGTAATTTAGGTTAGGATTGGTTATTAGACTTTGCTTTTTGCAGTTCTTTAAGTTTTTGGGGAGGGGAAATTCCAGTACACGGATTCCTCACTGACAATTATATCTTAAAATATTAAAAAGAGCAGATTTGTCTGCGTTTGTCGAATGCGCATCATCATGCTTACGAATTTTTTTACCATACTTTTCGTTGTGAATTTCAAGTACCACTTCTTTCGCTGTCAAGAATAAACAGTGCATGTCATTTAGAAGTATAAGAGGTCATATAATTAGCCTTTTTGGGGTTTATTTTTTTAATTACAGAATTCTGTAAGGAAATAATGGTGTAACTTCGATTCGAATCCTTGCCATGTTTATACTACTTTGGCAAAGTTAGTACCGAGGGGCCTACTGTATGTTACAGACTATATTAGTAGGCCAAATTTGGTTGCAAAACAAAATCATATTTCATTCTTTCTCCTTGGATTTGAAGTTATAAATACGATAATTATTTTTACCCCTCTTCGTAAAGGAGAAACTAGCGTACAGGTATTTCTGGTGATTTGGGAAGTGAAAATCGTTGAATTTATAAGAGATTTTTTGTGGAAATGGAATTGAAAATGTAAGGTTTTTATAAATATATAGGCCTATTTAGAGAAAGAAAAACTGTTGGAAAATAGTAAATTAATACGTTCGAAATGAGAGGTGCGTCTTAATGGAGGTGAGTATGTTGTTTCTAACTTTCTAGTGAAAGAAGGAAACATAGGGATATAAAATACACGATACGATGTAATGTATTAATGGAATAAGCACTCAAAAATAGTGAAACAACAAATGATAGTAATGGAAAAAACACTTCGTTTATAGGCCTACATCTGCCATTAGTAACTCCTCACTGACAAGAAAAATTTACCAGTCTTCGCACAGCGATTGAGGGGCTTGATGTCTTCTAAGCTAACATAACCTAAATCATTATAAAAATGATAATCTTATCCTGAATAATTCGATCATATAGGCTATCTACTATTTTTTTTTTTTTTGTTAAATCTTTACAATAGCGTTACCAAAGGAAAACTGACAGCAAAAAAAACGGGCAGATGCGCTAGTTTAGCCTTCGCAAATATATATTTTCCTTTACTTTCTTCCTCGTAATAAATTGGTAGGCTTAGTTACGGATATTGTCATACTTCTCACGAATATGTACATGGGAAGTACGCATAAATGATTCCGCACGAAGAAAAGAGATCTGTGAACCAAATGGAAAAAATATTATATTTAAACTAGTGTTAACATTCCAATTTAAAAAACCTGTTTTACCAGTATATAGACCAATAAATCATTATGTAGGCCTAGGCCTAGTGTTATGGTCAGTCTAAATAATCTCACTTATTTATTTATTTATTTATTTATTTATTTATTTATTTATTTATTTATCTATTTATTTATTTATTTATTTATTTATTTATTCATTTATTCATTTATTTAACCTGGTAGAGATAAGGCCATCAGGCCTTCTCTTCCCCTCTACCAGGGGATTACAACTACAATATTAGGAATACAATTACAATTATAATTACAATCAATATTAAATTTACAAATACAATAAAAATCAAAGTACTAAAAGATTAACTGATTAATAAAAGCTAGACTGTTTATTGTAAAAGTTACGAAGATTGAAACATTTTTTTTTAAGTAAAAATTAAACTTACCCTACGCAGTAAGAAAATGCTTAATAAGTTTGCTTTTGAACGCTACTAAATTCCGACAGTCTCTGATGTCACTGGGTAGGGTATTCCACAAGCGAGAGCGAGATTGTGTATGATGATGAATACGATGATGTCTTATGTGTTGGTATGGCTAGTATGCGGCTATTTTGCGTGCGTGTGAAGAGATTATGATATGATGACAGGTAACTGAAACGGGAGGCAAGGTAGGTAGGTGTAGAGGTGTGAAGGACTTGGAAAAGGAGAACAAGAGAATGAAAATTTCTTTGTTTGTTAAGCCGTAGCCAGTTTAGAGTTTGGAAGGATGGGGTAATGTGATCAGCGCAACAGACATCGCAGACTTCTTACAGGTAGAGGAAGTTTTAATCCTAATTCTAACAGTAGCTGTATAATCAAATAAAATAGTATAGCAAAACTTTATTTACTTCAATCACAACAAGGCCAGTGATGTTATTTTAAATGTTTCTCTTACTTGACATTTATTTTACTGCTAGCATCACATAATATAGCCTATAAAAATATAGGCTATTATTATTATTATTGTTATTGTTATTATATGTGATTAACATCTGTAACATTTATTTATTTTATTACAGATATCATTGCCACCATAGCAAAACTAGCAAAACTATGTGTTGTTCGAATCACAAAGGATATGTTGTACTTCATTATTGTGGATGGCAATGTGACAGTGGGCAAACCTATGGTGTGGAGCGTTTTGGAACAAACACACTTCTTTAACGAGTACAACATGGCTGGCGTCTCAGAAGAGCAAAACGAGATTTTTCTAGAATTTGAGCCAGGTACACACTTTTTACATGCTGAAATGAATAGTGTGATAGTCGTTAAGTTAAGAAAATATACAAGGTTGGTTTTCAGCACTTTCAATAAATAATTGTGTTAAGCTAAGATCTTCCTACATTAGTCAGGCAGATGTCTGACATGGTCAAGAAACAGTCAGTAAATTTTGCCTGGAACCCTTTATTCAGAGATGGAATTGTTTCACGAACATGGCATGAGACCTCTGGCTTTATTTTCTTTCTGAAGGAAGCCATGCTAATGATTTTTATTTGTCTGGAAAGAAATCCAGCATTCTTGGCGTGATTTCAGCCCACAACCATGTTAACTACTGGAGCACAAGGATAAGTTAAGTGCTTAAGTTAATACTCAATACATGGCTTCCAGCATACTACTACAAGTTAGACCTCATTATGACACTATTTTCATAGGAATAGTCCAACAAACCCTAGAATGTGAATGAATAGGCTTAATAACGTATTGGCGGTAGCGTCTCCTGACTTTGATCTTAAGGCCTTGTCAAAGAAAAAAATTAAATAAAACATACTCTATTAAACTTTACACATTCCCTCACATTTTTTTTTTTTTTTTGTGAACAAATTATAGGAAAGTCATTCATAATAATAATAATAATAATAATAATAATAATAATAGTTTTATTTTCCCTGGCAGAGTTAAGGCCATCAGGCCTTCTCTTCCACTCAGCCAGGTTCAAATCACATACAGAAAAATACATACTGGTATACAAATATTAACTTAAAAATAATAATATAAAGGTAATAAAGTAAAAAGAGAGATTGAATACATACATACAATCAGTATTAACTTTAAAATAATAATAATAATAATAATAATAATAATAATAATAAAATATATATAATAAAAAAGAGACTGAATACATAATCACAAACAGGAAAATACATTCTAGTATACAAGTATTGACGTAAAAAAAAAAAAAAGAATTAATACATATGAATATAATCTCACAACTAAAGGAATAGTCCAAATAGTATGATCAGCACAGCATGGGTTACATTGAGACAATGACAATCACCTAGATATTACTGTTAATGGAAAAATAAAGTAATGACTATGTAAAATAATAATAATAATAATAATAATAATAATAATAATAATAATAATAATAATAAAATATATGTAATAAAAAGGAGACTGAATACATAATCACAAACAGGAAAATACATTCTAGTATACAAGTATTAATTTAAAAAAAAAAAAGAATTAATACATATGAATATAATCTCACAATTAAAGGAATAGTCCAAATAGTATGATCAGCACAGCACGGGTTACGGGTTACATTGAGACAGTGACAATCACCTAGATATTAGTGTTAATGGAAAAATAAAGTAATGACTGTAAAATAATAATAATAATAATAATAATAATAATAATAATAATAATAATAGTAATAATAATAATAATAATAATAATAATAAAATATATATAATAAAAAAGAGACTGAATACATAATCACAAACAGGAAAATACATTCTAGTATACAAGTATTAACTTAAAAAAAAAAGAATTAATGCATATGAATATAATCTCACAACTAAAGGAATAGTCCAAATAGTATGATCAGCACAGCACGGGTTACATTGAGACAATGACAATCACCTAGATATTAGTGTTAATGGAAAAATAAAGTAATGACTGTGTAAAATAATAATAATAATAGTAATAATAATAATAATAATAATAATAATAATAATAATAATAGTAATAATAATAAATAAAAATTATACCTAAAAAAAAAACTAATTCTTTGCATTTAAAATATTTCCAAACAACCTAATTTTAAATAACTGAGGACTAAGACTCCCCTGATTTCCAGCGGCAGCAAATTCCATGAGCGTGCCATGGCTATTGAGAAAGAACTTGAGTACAGAGATGTCTGATGACGTGGTATTGATAGCAACAGATTGTGCTGTGAACGTGTATTACGATTATGATGTGAAGCTAGGAGAGTAAACCGAGAGGCAAGGTAGTTGGGTGTGGAATCATGTATAATTCGATATAGCAGGCAAAGAGAATGTACTAATCGTCGATCTTGCAAGCGGAGCCAGGAGAGTCGTAGAAAATATTCCGATATATGATCATGTCGGCGGATATTGAAAATAAATCGGACGCAGACATTATGTACACGTTGAAGTTTTTGAGAAAGTTCAGCACTTAGGTCACTATATAAAACATCACAATAGTCAAAGTGAGGCATTACAAGGGTCTGTACTAAAGGTAAATTAGCGTAAATTTTCATCTAATTTTGAAACATCAGTGAAACTGAATCAAGCTGACAGAATAAACATCGATTAAAATAAATCTAAACAACATTTAACTATAATTAATTAAAAACCGAAAGCACTAAAGCTGTCTCATTACTAGGGAGCGGATTTTTATGTGCTAAAAATTTAAATATATTTATTTTTATGTGCTAAAAAGTACGAAAATATTTGCTAAAATAAAAAAATATATTTTTTTTTAGATATGACAAAAATACCTTACTTAGCTTGAAAAAAAAAATGTTACTAGGTATTCACCAATCGCACTTGAGTATCAGTTGCTAGTTGTTGTCCGACAATTGCAGTGAACAACAAAGGTCATTTCCAAATTCTCCATCACAAATGCATGCCCATTATCTCTGAACAACAACTTATACTGTGAAAACGATCTTTCCACATCACAGGACGTCAACGTGCATATTTAAAGAGAGGAATGTCACAAACACAAACACCGTCAATTTCACCTACAGGCACACCCTCCAATACTTGAGCAACTTTACACATTTTTTTATATCCACTGTTTTGCCGTGAATGCACACGTGAAGCAGCGGCAATGTGCTTGTTTCAGAAAAATGTTGGGTTACCTGAGAGCTCTGATCTGCACTTCCTGATTTACCACATGGTTGGCAAAATTTTACTTTTCTGTCGGTTGTAAAAATGTTTTTAAATTCATCTACATATTTCTGTAGATGCGATCTTAAACTCGATTTGATTTTAGGCATCTTAAGAGGCTAATATACACATGTCTTAACGTAAAAAAATGTTTCTAGCTACTGACTGACAATGTCGGAGAAAACCTTTCTATAGCGACGCCACCACGTCTACACTATGCAGCTTATGCTTATGGTCCGATAACGGGAATTACAACAAGATATATTTCCTCACTTCATAGGCATGAACGAGAGGCGAGAGATTTGTTTAAATTAAATAATGTTTATACCTGAGCTCTTATCCGTTGTGTTTCACAAACAAAGCGCTGAATGAAATCATCTTCAGCAACAATAAACATTCCTAATTATGTGTTGCAAAATCTCTCCTTCTTGCCCATGTTAATTTATTCTCTAATAATAACACTGATATGCTGCCTAGCAGTTCTCAGAACTTGAGGCGATACTATTACAAAAATGGATCACGGATACATCACACAGCGCATAGAAACACGAAGCAACCAAGAATTCTTAAAAAGATAAGGTATTTCTGAGTAATATCATTGATTTAGTTTTAAAATATTTAAAAGTTCTTGTAAAAAAATTATTTAAGTAAAAATACTCCAAGATTTATGTGTTTATAATAGAGTTCCTGAAAATATGTATTTACATAATTTTTTTGTGAAAATATGTGTTTTTATGTGAAATAAAATTCGGGTTTTAAACTTGAAACTTGACATTCGGAATTTTTAACTTTGTTAATTGTGTTTTATCACACGCAAGAAAAATATTTAATTACATAGGAATCCGCTCCTTACTCATTACTCACAGTTATTTGAATTCGAAATCCATCTCCTATGCTTCTGCAAGAATTTCTTGATTACTGCTTTGTAGAACCTAGATTTGTCTTGTCGTAAGTTGGCAAGTAATTCCTTCTCGATAGAGATAAGGCTTCAGTTAGTCATCCGGTTCTGTGTTTGAGTGGAGTGGCAGTATGTGTGGATCCTCTTCATTGATGAGAATGACCTCTCAACAGATGGCGTAGCACAAAGAATTGTTGAGACCAGCAATGCTAATTTGTATATTTCCGTAAATCCACTCATTAAATTCATGTCCAATAGATAATTTACAATTTGAATTGGCGTTTTGTCCGTCCCTTCATTAGAAGCATACCATATGTGAAGTTCATCCTGGAGTTTGCTTACATTAAAAACACTGCCTTAAATATTTTGCACTCTATTTAATAAATCATTAGGGAAGTTTTCTCTTTTATTGAAGTGGGCCATTTTTGTTGGATTAGAAATATTTTGGCACTCCTTCAGATGTTACAGCATAGCGGGACAAATACTGCAGTTGAGCCTTCTTCTTTTTTTTTTAATAATTACATATACATAAAAACGTTACATTAAAATACCACGAAGCAAAGCTCGTGTTCGGGGACGATTCCGTTACATAGATATACATACTTTGTAGACAAAATACTTAAGAAAAAGGTCGCATAAAGATGATAATAACACAGTCTACTATATGCAGTTGCGAAGCTCAATATGTACTAAAAATGCAAACATGGGTAGTTGCCCACCACTAGGATCGCTACTATCGCCTCGTCATCGCAGATCTCTCTCCTAGTAGACGACAAAATATGTTACTTTCGTTGTCGTGTTCTTTTGGAAAAATTAACACCTTCCTTCCATTATTGAAATATTAAATGCATAAAGTTAATTTATTATTTTAATTAAGTATATTAAATTCCACCATAAACTCGAAGATACCTGCAAGAAATAGGTTAATATTATTTTTGTTTGTGCAAAATGAACTGAAATTTACTATAATCGCTTCACTCATTCAAGATTATAGCGATAATTAACTATGAAACCAATAAATATTAATTTGCATTTCCCTTTACAACAATAATAATGGAAATATGAATTAATGGAGTAACTTACGTGTACCGGTACTTGTAGTGTAGGCTTTCGTAGTTAACAAAGTGGGATGAGGTTAAGCAATAATAATCACACCAGAATTGGAAATAAAACGTGATCAATAAATTTTATTGTAACAGACTTTTTCTACGTCTTAGTAAAGTAACAAATAAAAATAACAACAAAATTAACAGCTATAATTAAAAACATATCCTTTGAAAAAAAAAAGTAGGCCTAAGCAATAATAATCCCACCAGAATTGAAAATAAAACGTGATCAATAAATTTCATTAAAACAAACTTAATTTTTCTATGTCTCTAGTAAAATATTATTATTCCAATTATTGTATTTTAGCCATTAACATTTTCATTACAACAATAACGAACATTTCACAAGCATCAATGTGAAATACGCAACGAGCTAGCACTCGATGGAAATACGATACAGTCCAAAGTCGACCATGGACAGTCTATTGTTTCTAGTTGCTAACCGCTTGGAGCGCTTTATCACGATATTTGCAAAAATCACCTCAAGCTTCGCGACTGTATATAGTAAACTGTGATAATAATAAAGTTAGTAATAATAGTACTAGTAATAACTGAGTGCAAAAAGAGATGATGTTGAGATTGGTGGATTAATATTAAATTATTATTAGTAGTATAATTAGTACAGGTCATGTTACCATAGTAAGATAAGATAGAAAAAATACACTTAGGATAGAAATAAACTTGTTTTACAATACATGGTACATAATATAAATACAGGGAAGTCTGTCATATAAATTTTTAATTCTGGATCTGAAAATTTCATTGCTTAAAGTAGTCAATTCTGGATGAAATTTTATTATCGAATTATACAGACGTGGACCATAATTTGTCACGGTGTAGTAAAGCAGCAGACGTGAAACATTTAGGTTCAACTAAATTAAGAATTTCATTTCGTCTTGTATTATGAGCATGTGGCATGAGCTACAAATTTCATTCTATTTTTATGATAGAATTTCATTAAAGAATATTTATAAATTTGATCAATTCTAAAAACATTCAATTCGGAATGGTTCAAATTTGTTGGATAATCCAGTCACCATTTCAAACAAATGTTGATTATACGTTTTTGCAACATAATTAGAGGAAGAAGAGGAGTTTTTGTAAAGCCTTCCCATCCAGTTATACCATATTGGATAACAGATTCAACTATAGCCAAATGAACCAAACGTAATACATGAGTAGGCAAGTAATGGCGAAGGTTTACAAATTTGTAAATTGTTTTACGGATCCTGTTACATAAAGAGGTGATTTGTCTATCCCATTTCAAATGCTGATCAACAATAATTCCCAGGTATTTCACATCTACAGATTCTTTCAGGCAAGGGCATTTACAGGTTGTAGAGAGTTTACAAAATAGGTTGTGGATTATTAATTTTAAATGAGAAAGTGATTTCAATTTGTTCAATCCAGAGACTGTTAAAGAAAATGGCACCAAAGTAGTTTTAAACTGGTTAACTGGTTGCTAACATTATCAATAATTTTGAAATAAAGTCGCTTGAAATAATCTCGCTGTGACTCAGTGTTCAATCTCCTCTTTTTTTACTTCAATCACCTCTTCATCTTCCACAGTATCATGAATAGAAGACCACACTGCTTCGAAATTCTCTCTTTCCTTTTGCAGCTGCTGTTGAAATTCTGCAATTTTAGTACTGGCATAAAAAATATCAACATTTTTAGACTGGAGTATAGTGAACAAAACATTTGAAAAAGCAAGTAAGTTAGATAGAACCTTTATTAAAAATATGTTCTGGAAATCCTTGAGGAAGCTAGAAAATCCATTTGCGGTCATTGCAGTTATATGAAGGAAGTTTCCACTTTCCTTAACATGTTCAAAGAACATTATCAATGCTTCTGTTCTCACTGACTGACTGACGTATGGATAAGTCTAGAGGTAAAATTCCATCATGTATTAGACAATGTTGTGCTTCCATTACAATCACTTTTACTGAAATAGGTCCTAACTCTGTCATTCCTTATGTGCTGCTTTATGTTCCCTTTCCATTAAATTTTAGTGTGAAAATATTCTCTTACAAAAAAAAAAGTAGAAAGAAGAAAGTTACTTGACATATCTTGTGGTTTACCAATATTATGGTTTTTGACGTTCTTTCAAAAATACAGCTCTAGGCCTAAATCCACCCTTACTGTGTTGTTGTTATTATTATTATTATTATTATTATTATTATTATTATTATTATTATTATTATTATTATTTTATTATTATTATTATTATTATTATTATTATTATTATTATTATTATTAATAAGACAAGGTTGCGACCTTTCACCGTGCTATTTGTTATATATATGAATCATGTAATTAGAGAATGGAAACAATTGCCTCATGGATATATACAACTCAACAGACATTTACAACTAGATTCATTACTTTTTGCAGACGATTTAGCTCTGGTGGCATCCTCAGAAGATGAATTACAACGTTCAATTTTTAATTTTAACAAAATTGGAATTAATATGATATGAATATCAATAAAGAAAAACTAAAATTATGGCCTTCTGCGGAAAATACCCTTACGTAGCAAAATATGTTTAGATTAAAAAATATTAGAAAGGATAAATTATTTTACATCTACAAATATTGATACATTATCTTTTTTCGATGAAGTAGACATTTCCAGAAAATTTCTAAATACACGAAAACAATGGGAATAATTAACACCATTATGAAACCTCCCTAGTACAAAGGCATACTCGAATTCGCCTTTACAAGACCTTGGCGAGACCTGTACTTTGTTACGGCAGTGAGGCATGGACATTGAGGAAGAAAGACGAAAGCAGAATAACTTGGCTAATGAAATTAAATTTATGAGATATACAGCTGGGATATACGAAATGGGATCACAAACGCAATGAAAATGTAATGAAAGAATTACAACTAGAACCCGTAATTAATCACGTAAAACATTATCAGAACAACTGGATAAATCATCTGCATCGCATGCATAGAGATAAAATCCCAAAAGTCATCCTCCACTATCGTCCAAACGGGAAGAGATCTCTCGGTCGTCCAAAGAAGCGCTGGATTGAAATTGAACTGTGAGATCGTAACAGGCCATTTGGCATAATACTTGAAGGAAGAAGATTATTATTATTATTATTATTATTATTATTATTATTATTATTATTATTATTATTATTATGTACCAAAATGTGTAAATTGACTTCTTGTAGTAAAGCATTAAATGTTGCAACACAAAGATGGAAACAATTTTCCAATGTGGTGGGAGTGTGTCTGAAAATTCTTAACCAATTTTGAGATTAGAGTATAGACTTAGCATTTCCGTTTCAAATTATGCATTTGAGTGCTTTTTCGGTAGTTTCTTAGTACTCCGTAGGTACTCATTATAAGTCGGTCCACACCTGTGGAGTAACGGTCAGCGCTTCTGGCTGCGAAACCAGGTGGCCAGGGTTCGAATCCCGGTCGAGGCAAGTTACCTGATTGAGGTTTTTTCCGGGGTTTTCCCTCAACCCATTACGAGCAAATGCTGGGTAACTTTCGGTGCTGGACGGACTCATTTCACCGGCATTATCACCTTCATATCATTCAGACGCTAAATAACCTAGATGTTGATACAGCGTCATAAAATAACCAATAAAATAAAAAAAAACGTAAGTCGTTTTTGTGTTTACACAGTGGTTCCTTTCTGAAAAAAAATTTAATAGTTTGTTATTAGATGTGATTTTAGTCAGTTTGTAATATATTTTTGGTCCAGGGAAAATATATGTATTTCATGAATATACAACAATGGCTGACTTAACTGCTTATGTAACGAGTATCAGGTACTAGGAAACTTGCGCTTATTCTTTCTCACATTTTAAAAGTGTTTGAAATAATAAAAGATATTTTTATTGCAGATGTGATGGCAAAATCTTTAAATTCGCTTAGAGTTTCTAATGGAGCTAAATCAGTAAAAATCAAACTGACCAACAAAAAGTCACCTTGCCTAACTTTTGAAATACAGCTGGTAAGTAAGAGAGAGAAGATTACATTCATAACGAAATTTATGTAGAAAACTTTCAGTATAGAATAAACTTCAAATACAGAAAGTAGATTTTTGAATATTCCACCATGTCCTGGAACATAACATAACTATGAGAGTCATTCCGCGTCACTTTCAGTTGACATGACAAATTGATGTCACCAACTTCAGTTTCACTAACATGGCACATATCACATGCCACAAAAACTTTCTCTTTTTAAATTTCTGATTTTTTTCATTGAATGGAATAAAACACGCATCATGCTGGCGCCTATAAAAACAAGAAACTTCAAAATCCCTCGTCACCTTTTTGTGTTGGCTTTGGCTCATTTTCTACTAATCTGATTTGTGACTGTTTCGATATAGGCCTACAGAATTATTGTCAGACTTAGATTTTCTATAGGCCTAGTTTTCTTTTTCACATCTTATCGCCCTATTAATTTCGTAACTTGAGTAACCATCTTCACGAAGAACTTTTTCAGAAATTGAATTTCGGAATTAATACTGTTCTCATCACATATTGCTGTTGCCTTATTATTGTCGAGAGCTGCCAGTTTGTTAGAAGGATGATGTGAATTCTTGGTAAACTTTGTGTCCCAGTGTTTCACCCAGTTTTCTATAATATAATATATTTTATGCTCGACCATGCCGAAATGTAGTAATTATACACCTTGTAGCAGACCTTTAATGCATGTCATTAAAGTACACCTACTCATTAAAGGTCAGGTCTTTCAGCCAATGACGACTCAGGTTACAACTGTTCAGCCAATGACAGGTCAGCTTTCTACCGTTATAAAACCGCAAGTATCGATTATTCTCGGATATGCAATCGAAAGAGAATTAGCGAAAAGTCACAGAGGCTGGAAATCCAATACTGTCGCAGAAGGTTATGTTCTGTTACTATAATAATTAGCGTTAATTGTAAATAATATTCAAATAAATTCAATTTGTCATCTCGTTTTTCAATGTCTAATTTAATTTCAATGTTATCTCTGTAGGTTCTTATGGCCTAGCAAGGTCAATGTGAACATCTGTTCCTCGGAAAAAATCAATACTTTCGCGCCTGCGCACATCTCACAATTCAGGTCAGTTCCGTTCGTCACTTACAAAACCATATCATGAAAACTTATGAATAATTTCAAGTTAGAAATGTGGTCGAGTATAAAAAATCGTATGAAACTTGCCTATAATTGTAATTAAGATGCTTGTATGAAAATTATGAAACTCGCTTGCGCTCGTTTCATAAACAAACATGCTTGCGTCTTAATTACTACCATTATAGGCTTGTTGCATAATGTACTATTAGGAGAAAATCTCTATGAAATAAAATATCATATAACTAATAAAAATATTCAGTCATACAGCAATGTAAACCGCTAAACAATAGGCAAACTGTTGGAATACTCTGGCCATCAAAGTAATTTAATATACAGGGTGGTTACAAAGTCCCGTTACCCTCCACCAGCACCCTCTGCGGTGGCTGAATGGTCAGACCTTCAGACTCATGGAGGTGGCCCGGGTTCGATTCCTGGTCAGATCTGGGATTTTTTCACTGGGTTCTCCCGTTTTTCCCCATATTAGGCATTTACATCATTCCGTCACCATTTCGTTATCATTCCGTAGCATTCCCTGAACGCCGGCTGGCGATGCATGGAGGATGCTGGCCTAGGGACGAATGGGGCTGCCTGCTCGAAACCTGGGTACACAGAGAACCTTAGTGTGTCAGCAGGTGTGGGTTTGGGAATGATTCACCAGAGGGTTAGCACAATAGACCTTAACAGGTCGCAGTGCTGGGTCATAGTGCCCCCCTCCGTTAAATTCAATTCATTCAACCCCCTACCAATATCTACGTTATATATGTTTTTATAGTCTTATGATGTTTATTAAGGCCTGTGTGATGAATCTTATCTCACTGTGAAAAGAGAGAGAAAGGAGATATGTCTTACTTCGTCTGTGTTGTTATGGCAATGGGGGAGTGGAGCGATGCCGTCCATCCATCCAGTGGCGGAAGGGACTAGTTGATACCTTCTGTAGCACAAAATAAAATAACAAAATATCTCTCTTCGTACTGTGTAGTTCCGTCACTGAGCTTGTCTTTCAAGAAACTGAGTTCCGGCAGCCTGTACAATAACAAGGTTTTGAAAGGAATCCTGAAAATTTACAACCCTCCTATAATCTCCACCCTCATTTGAAGGGACTTGGTTTTATTGCTACTGAAACAAGATAAACCAAAGCAGATATAGTATGTCTAATGTGTTTCAGATAATTAATATCCAACATGACCGATACATGTGATTACACCATTGAAGAGCACATTATGGCAAGCAGTTGGGTTCACGACAGGTCACGAACTGGAAAGACGATAGAAGAGGTGCGTAGAGACTTCCAACAGCAATTCAGACGTCACGCTCAAGCACATAAAAACAGACCTAAAATTACACCCATACCGACCAATGTGTGTGAACGAATTATCGGATACTGACTTAGCGCGAAGGATGGATGCATGTGCAGCTCTTCTGACATTTGACACCACCCCAAAGCAGAGTAAGGTGATATTTGGTGACGATTGCGTCATATACCGAAGCTCTCGGTCCCGGAATGTGGTGTTTTGGTGTAAGAACAATCCATACTTTTATGAAGAGGTGGAGCAGAATCCTCTCCATACCATGATATGGGTGAACCCAACTGCTTGCCATAATGAACTCTTAAATGGTGTAATTACTTGTATCGGCCATGTTGAGTATTAATTATCTCAAACACACATTAGACATACCAATAAACATCATAAGACTACAAAAACATATTGTTGTTGTTTTCTAATGCCAGGCGTTTGACAATAAAGTCATTTGACCTCTTGCACTCCAATATTTTTCAAAGATATTATCATGGTCAGCCACTGAAGCACAGTTTTTGAGGTGTTCCGAATACATTTCTTGGTTTGAGTTGCACAATGGGCAGTTAGGGGACTGATATATTCCAATTCTATGCAGGTGTTTGGCCAAACAATCATGGCCTGTTGCCAATCTAAATGGAGCTACAGACGATTTTCGTGGTAAATCGGGAATTAACTGTGGATTATGATGCACAGAGTTCCATCGACCAACAGCAGGTGTGGTCCTCCAGACATTCTGGGGGTTGTGTGTGAACGAAGTAGCCACTAAAACGTTAAAATATGGTGTTCACTTAAATCAGCTACAACTTGCCATTTAACTACAAAAACATGTATAACATAGATACTGGTAGGGGGTAACGGGATTTTGTAACCACTCTGTATAAATGCGCTTCTGTGTAGTGATATTTAAAGACATACTATGACATGTCATAAAAACATAAAGTAAGGGCAGAGGGGAATAAAGGAGAGTTCGAGCAGTACTCTGGATGGTCCCCAGCATAGCTCAGTTGGTAAGAGCATTCAGCACGTAGATTTATTTTATTGGGTTATTTTACGATGCTTTATCAACATCTAGGTTATTTAGCGTCTGAATGAAATGAAGGTGATAATGCCGGTGAAATGAGTCTGGGGTCCAGCACCGAAAGTTACCCAGCAATTTCAGCACGTAGAGCTGTAGACCTGGGTTCAGTTTTCTCCTAAAATAACATAAAAAGGAAGTAAACTTAAATGTCAAGATGGATTGTAAAACATTCTGCTAGAATTTTAACCAGTCGAAATGCACTTAGTTCAACCATAATTTCATTAATATGTATTTTTCTTCACCACCGTTACTAGAACAACATAGTACAGTATTATCTGCCATATTGGTTTTCAAGCCTGTTTTTATTCGCTGATTGCATCATGGGACACTACTATGCCAATCATACAACTACTAATTTCTGAGACTTACTAACTATTGGAACTTTTTCTTTTTTGTACTAAAAGTATTATCAATTAGTTTTATTAGCCTAAAGTAAGTTATTTGTTTCCCTTTTACATACATTTACACAGTGGTCAAAATAAATGTTGCATATTGCTTAATTGTCAATACAGGACATAATAGGAAACAGAGGTGATTGTGTTCTGTCAGGTACAGTGATAAGAAAACAAAACTCAAGAAGATAAACACATTTCCACTTGATAAACACAAAGAAAAACAAAAACCACAACCTTAAAAACATTCTAGTGTTACTGTCATTGTGCATACAACATTGTTTATGAACCAATTGGCCCTCGTCTTAATTGGAGACACTTTTGAATGCAGTTAGGCATACTTCTTACCTAATTGTCCAGATAAGCCTGTGGGATATTGTCCCATTCCTCCACAGCGGCCGCTATGATGTCCTGTAAGGTCTGTGGTGGGACAGATGACTGCAAATCGTTCGTTTTAGCATGGCCCATACATTCTCAATGCAGTTGAGATCTGGGGAATATGGAATCCAATCCATCCAATTGATTCTGTACTCCACTAGGAAGGTGTTCACAAGATTGTGACCATGGGGTCGTGCATTGTCGTCCATCAGCATGAAGCCCACTCCAATATGTTCACCAAATGGAGCCAAAATGCGTGCAAGGATGTCATCCCGATACTTCACACCAGTCATCTGTCCATGTATTGGCACAAGGGGTGCCCTGCAGCCATACATGATTCCATCCCAAAACATGACTGAACTGCCTTGATAAGGGTGGGGATCTACGATACAGTTAGGGTGTAGACGTTGTCCACGTTGCCTCCACACACGAATATCAGTATTCATGCAAATCTAGTCTTTCAGGTAAGGCTCCCTGTAAAGCAGATTTGAATAATTTCAAGGAAAAAATTGTTCGGGATCGATACCAGCGCTCTTTCCAACTGTTCCCCCAGTTGGAACAATTTTTCCCTTGAAATTATTCGAATATCAGTATTGTTAGGGTGAAGACTGATACGGGTCTCATCAGAAAAGAGAGTTGTATCCCACTGCTCCCTAGTCCTAAAGAGTAGTTTCTTGCCCATGCGACACGAGCTCCTTTGCTGATCCAATTTAGAGGAGGAGCCTTGAGAGGTCTTCTCCCATGTAATCCCTGCTCATGAAGCCTATTTCGTATCATTTGTGTTGACACCTGCACTCCTGTCGCTGTTTGGAACTGCCGCCATAGACGTGTAGCATTTGAGGGTTTCTGCTTGCTGTTATACCAGATATCGGTCCTGTACACCTGATGGTTTTCTTCCGTGGCCACTTCTTTGACGATCCTCAACTGATTCTGTCGCTAGACACTTGTTCCAGATTCTAGAGACATCACTTTGACTCACAGCAATAATCGCTGCTACTTCCACCTGTTTCATTCCCTGCTACATTAGAGTGTTAAATATAATCTAAATTTAACAGAAGAAATACTGAAATCAGAAGTAAACACTGAAATACTGAAACAATTGTCTTTAGAGACAATTAATATTAGGTACCCTCCACAAAACTGGCTTCATTTATACACCGATCTCCAGAGAACAAGGTGCCGGTGCAGGTGTTACGTGCTGTCTCTTCTCACTTTATAGATCTCTTGGATATGGAACAACAAGTTTTGATGGTGAAATCATTGCAATAAGTGAATGTCTCAGGAATCTTCTATGCCACATCAATAAATTTAGGAATGCAGTTATACTGTCAGACTCCAAAGCAACTATTCTATCAATAGTCTCTAAACACACACCTTCATCTCAAACAGCAGAAATATCTAAAATGCTCTCTCAATTAATATCACTCAATAAAAGAATTGTATTCCAATTGATATCATCCCATTGTGGAATCCTGGGAAACGAGAATGAGGATGCTTTAGCAAAAAGGACAGCACTGCTACTTACAGACCTGTTACTAAATCTACGTATTACTCTGTGAAGAGATTTATTAAATCTACATATTAGACTTCAACAAACAAAATGTGATAACTCAATCCCAAGGGAAAAAATGGAATTCTCTGCATCAAAATCCACAGTTAATTCCCGATTTACCACGAAAATCGTCTGTAGCTGCATTTAGATTGGCAACAGGCCATGATTGTTTGGCTAAACACCTGCATAGAATTGGAATATATCAGTCCCCTAACTGTCCATTATGCAACTCAAACCAAGAAATGGATTCGGAACACCTCAAAATCTGTGCTTCAGTGGCTGGTCATGATAATATCTTTGAAAAATATTGGAGTGCAAGAGGTTAAATGACTTTATTGTCAAACGCCTGGCATTAGAAAACAACAACAACATTAGAGTGACTATACAGAGCCTCTACTCATATGTTATTGTTCTCCAAACCATCCTGAAGCACCAAAACTCTCGTAATGACACACAGCACAAGTACTGGAATGTATACAGGTGACACGGTTGCCATACACTGCACATATTGCCACCTCATGATAGAAAAACGGACTGTTTTAACTTGAATTACATTACAAACAAACCAGTGTATTGATATCATAACCTATTTCCAGATCACAACATTCAGTATTAACATTTCGGCAAAATGCAACATTTATTTTGATCACTGTATTATAATGTTTTTCGAATGTCTCATCTGACTCCAGTAGGGCTTACCGGTAGTTAGTTATGTTTACATGTAAGGAATAGCAGAGTTTTATTCTAACTAAGACATAATGAGCCCAACAGAGTAGGTAACTCTACTGGCCATACTCAATTGCATGATGATGGAACACACATGTAGTTCCCAAAAATTGGAAATGTAGACGACTATTCTGGTCAGATCTTTTTGCCCTGATGACAGAGCTTGTATGTAGTTCCGAAACATTGGAAATAGTATCTTATAGGACATGGTGGAATACCCAAAAGTCAGCTTCTGAACACATTCACCATGAAAGCCCAAAAACTCATATGAACTTCAAATATTTCATGATGTCATGAAATGTATCACGTTCCTAGGTAGGCAAATAAATAAGAAAACCTTCATTAAACTAAATAACCTTTGCACTTTAGCCCTACATAATTTACTTTGTGTATCTACTAATTTTAGATTACTTCGGTTCTCTTAATTTTTAAAAGGGAAAAAAGACAGGAAAGTAAACATTCAGTACAGCATCGATTATCTGAAACAATTGGGGACAGGAGAGTGTTCGGATAACTGACCATTAACTAAAACAGATTGTACCAGTGTCATAGGAGCAGTATGAACAAAGAAACACTTATATTAAACACAAAACTGTACATACGAGGCCTGTCTAAAAAGTATCCAACCTTTAGCCAGAAAAAATATTTCAAATACCTGACAGGGTTGGGACCCTAATCCCCTTCAAAGTAGGCCCCTTGTGCTTGCACACACTTAGCCCACCGATCCTTCCACTGCCGGAAACACCTCTGGAAGTCTTCTTTTGGAATGGTGTTCAGCTCCGTCGTCGCGTTCCACATCATCTCTTCTCTACTCTCAAAACGGGATCCTTTCAGTAGTGTCTTCAATTTTGGAAACAACCAGAAGTCGCAAGGAGCCAGGTCTGGAGAGTAGGGAGGTTGGCGAATGGTTGTAATTCCATGTTTGGCCAAGAAAGTGTGGATCAATTGAGATGAATGTGCGGGGGCGTTGTCGTGATGCAAGTGCCAGTTGTTCGCCGTCCACATGTCTGGTCTTTTGCGCCGAACTGCATCACGGAGTCGCCAGAGAACATCGTGATAGTACTCCTTTGTCACCGTTTGTCCTTCCGGTGCGTATTCGTGATGCACAATTCCACGGACATCAAAGAAAACAGTCAGCATTACCTTGATTTTGCTTCGCAGCTGCCGCACTTTCTTCGGCCTTGGAGACTCGGGATGCTTCCATTGCGACGACTGCCTTTTTGTTTCTGGGTCGATCCGTACACCCATGACTCATCTCCAGTTATCACTGTGTTCAGAAACCCAGGATCAGTGTTGGTGGTGTCCAGAAGGTCCTGTGCAACGTCACGACGGAGGTCTCTTTGTTCCGGGGACAACAAATTGGGCACGAATTTCGCAGCCACTTGGTTCATGTTCAAATCATCACGCAAAATTGCATGTGCAGAATCTTTACTCACTCCAACCTCTTCGGCAATCTCCCTCACGGTCAAACGACGATCTGCCATCACCAAATTTCGCACTCTCTCAACAACAGCTGCAGTCCGAGCAGTTTAGGGCCTGCCACAACGCAGCTGATGTGCGGCCATCTTTGAATCGGTTGAACCACTCCTTAATTTGTGTTACACCCATCGCATCTTCCCCAAACACCTGCTGAATCTTACGAATTGTTTGACTTTGAGAATCACCAAGCTTTTGACAAAATTTGATGCAGTATCTTTGCTCAATTCATTCAGTCATCTTGCGAGAAAACTAAATCCGACAAACACTTAGAACAGCACCTTACTTGGCGACCACCAGCCAGTGACTGGCACAAGTGAATGCGGTGAAAAAATTCAAGCATGCGCATTACGGTTCCTCCTTCCACCGTGCACTGTGGCGCCGCCTTAGAATCACTACTTTGCGCGGGAAAATTTAAGGTCGGATACATTTTAGACAGGCCTCATATATATTTTGTATCACACATCTTACAAATAAAACAGAGAACTGACTAGCCTAGTTTGACAAGTTCAAAAGGACCATTAAAGTCGGCCTACAGTTAGGAAAAGAAGTCCAATTTTTTTTTTCTTCAGAGCTGAGACTCGTTTTTTTTGCAGCCAAATCTCGCAAACAGCGCTAGTGGAACTTCTACATGATGCATACGCAAATTTGAATTTTCCGACTCGAACGCTTTTGGTTAACTGATCCCTTGGAGTCGGTAAGTATGCAAATAGATTTTTCAGAAATTTGAGTAACACACTGAAGAGCAGCATCAATCAATTCAGTGTCAAGACTGGAGGAGGATGAACATGGTATGAAATAACTTTCTTGGTATTTTGGAATATAATACCCTGCTCCTGATGTCCCATTATTAGGATTTAGAGATCCATCTGTATAAATTTGAAGGTGATCCTTATTTGTGCTGCAGAGTAGTTCCATGGCATCTAACTTAAGAATGTATGGAGGATCATTTTTGGAAATTGAAGAAATCCTTTTTCAGGGAAAAGTACTGGTCTCTGTATTGTCTTTGATATCAGTGTCTCCTGGAATTCACACAAGATAACTTTTTTAGTTCCAGTACAAATATTAAAATTCAAGCAATGATAAAAATAATATGATCTCAAGAAGTAGCATTGTTTGTTGTTATTGGCTATATCTTCAAAATAAGTTAGAGGGCGTCTGTGTTGAGAGTGTCATTGTGTTGTTCCAGTCTGAACTGCTACACTCTCGAGTATGTGTCCACGACATACCAGTGACTGTACTTCCTCGTCGGGAATGGAGCACACTGCAAGAGCCTCGAATCCCGGATTTTAATGTAAGAGTGACACTATTCATTTAGATTCCATTCTAGACGATAAAAAATATGAAGTATAATTCATAGATCCATACAAAAATCTTAACAGATCAGAGAAGTTAATGAAGTATCTGATTCAGAAAATAAATTCATTGAAGTGAAATTCATTTTTGGTGTGAAGGACAGTTTGCAGTAGATGATCTGTGAGCACTTCTATTTCTTCTACCAGTCTCATTCCACTGTTGCTTCGTTATCATCATATTATGCCACTAGCCGTACCCATGCGCTCCGCTGCACCTGTTACAAATAAATATAAAGTAATTACATAATTAAAATAGGACGCTTGATCCAGGGAACATTCGTGTTTGATAGAAGGATAAATCGTTTAATATGTTACTTAATTTAAATTGTATTTAAATAATTAAAATGCGGTCATTTTGGTCCAGAGAGCAATCATTTGGTGCAATGACAATTCCTTTAACATGTTTCTTAATTGTTATTACATGCAACCATAGTTTAATGAAGATTGACATATCATTTATTTTTAATGTGTATACTTTATATTACTTGCTATATGTTTCAGAAGTTATTGTAGTAACATTGTAGAATTATGTCCATCTAGAGAAACTACACTTTCCAATGGTGAAATAATAATTAAACAATTAATTAGCTTCCGATATTACTTCATACAAACACAGAAATATTCTCTTAGGCTACGTTTAATAGCTTTCGATTGTTGTTGTCCAAGGCCCCTTATAGACGAAGTCATTTGTTTTTATTTCAGTACAGTGCCTTAGATGGCGTTGTTATTGTAATTTTAAAACTCATTTATCTCATTAAATATCAGTCCTATCAAAATTTTGTATAGAATAAAACTTATCGGAAATTATTTTTAAAGAAACTTTTGTTATGTAATATTTTTCATGAAAATCAATAATAAGCGAGATATTTCGATTTATTTAATTCAGGCCTCCTTATAACCCCCCTTCTAAATAAAGTATTTTGAATGCCATATAGCCTAAAATCTAAGTTACAACGAACTTAATTTATATTCCAATTTTCATATAAATCGGTTCAGCCATTATCGCGTGAAAAGGTAACAAACATCCAGACAGACAGACAGACAGACATACAAACAAAAATTTCAAAAAAGCGATTTTCGGTTTCAGGATGGTTAATTATACATGTTAACGCCAATTATTTTTGAAAAATCTAAAATTACCAGAAAAATTTTGGCTACAGATTTATTATTAGTATAGATTAATACTGAATATTATTTTTAAAACTTCATTAATCCAAGAACATCCTCCTTACCTATGTAATCTGTGGTAGAGAAAGTAACTGTGAGCCAGATTAACTTGAAGTACCAGTAGATATATATTTATTTATTTGTCTGATGGCTAGTACATGATATTTACTATCATGGACTGAGCGAAAAACAAGAAAGTGGTGAAAAAAACTACGGATTAAGTAATTAAAAACATTTGGGCTCTGGCTTCCCAGTAGCGGTCGACTTCCTTGGAGGATTTCAGAGCAGGGCATTTTGCAAGATGTCTATCCATGTCTTCCTGTTGATGGAAGGATGCCAAGACGATTGAGGTGTTTACCCAGGATGTCATGTTCAGTGTTAAGACGAAAGCTTGCAACTGCCAGTCTTCTGGGTTCAGGAGGTATATCCTTCAGTAATTTCCTACGTTGTTGCGAAATGTTTATGTCCAATTCTTGTTGGTGATTATTTTTTTGTAGTTGCTTGATATATTGTTTTACTGAGCTAAATGACAAAGGTTTCCGTGGGTTTATTTTGAGATTGGCACCCTTCTTAGCTAATGTGTCAGCCTGTTCATTCCCATGTAGATTACAATGTCCTGGGATCCATTGTAACACAACTGTTTTGCCATGTTTGCAAGTATTTTTTGACAGTTATTGATTTGTTCTGTGTAGGAATGGTCAGTTTTATTTATGGACAAAATGGCTGCTTTTGAGTCCGAGAGGATGACGGCGTTTGTGAATTTATCCATATGGAATAAAAGTTGATTTAAGGCAACATGTATAGCTTCAATTTCTCCATCATATGCAGATAGATTATAACCAACTGGGAGATAGAAGCAAAATAGATTACTAAAAATACCAGCTCCTACATTTCCTTGAGGGTCTGTTTTTGAGCTATCGGTATAAATTCTTATCCAATAGTCTTCCGGATATCTGATGTTGACGATTTCAAGGGCCAATTGTTTTAAATTTTTATTACTGTGTTGATTTTTGGTGATTTGTTCTAGGAGGTCTATTTCTGATTGAATTATATCTATCTGAAGTGGGTTTTGTGGAAGCATTAGAGGTTGAAGGAGATTGGGTATATCGAGTTCTTCTTTTAGTTTCTCTGCATATTGGATGAATCCGTGTTGCGTTTTCAGATACCTTTCTGTGTTAAGGTATGTGGACCAATAGTCGTCATTACTTCTGATCAGTTTTTAATAAAGAATAATGGCTCTTTCTTCTATTGTTGTTGCAAGAGGTTTAATGTCTGTGAGGTAAAGCATACAGTTAATGGGAGTAGATTTCACTCCTCCTGTGATAAGTCTGAGTGCCTGGTTTTGTACTTTGACAAGTGGCTTTAGTGTAGTTTCTGGTGCAGTGACTAGAGGTTCGCAGCAGTATAGAAGACTAGGCTCAATATACATCTTGTAGGTTGTTATTAGTGTTTGTCTTTTGGATCCCTATGTACTTCCAGCTAGCCGTTTCAAAATAGTCAAATGTTTTATAAACTTAGCAGATATATATTAAATTTACCATTTTCAATTTCGTAGTAACAGATTCAAGGGCTTCTTCAATAGCATAGTGTGAGTTTTGAATTTGAAGCTGTCATGATGATAGTTAGGTAAGTTAAATATTGCCTTCTCTCCATGGAGGAACTTCAAAACTCTTTCCTCTTGATACCACTCTTGTGGAAAAACTTCTGTACCCATGTTGATACGACTCCCTGAAAGTATCATTAATCGTCGTCGTCGTCATCATCATCATCAGTGGTGTAATGTTTGTCATGCTTGCCTCTGGACACATATATCACGAGTTCAAACCTGATGAAAAATTCAAAATATCTAAACATTTCTCCAATACGTACGCAGAACTGTGGATGCTATATCGCACTAACTTCATACTTATGCTATAAAATAACCTTACTAAGGGTCGAATTCATAGTCACCACTTATAAAATGAGGAAAAACTTAAGCAATGAGCATTTCCTTAGGACTTATTTTAGATTGTATTGCAGAGACGCTATTCTTTCATAATGCACTGAGCATTCCCTTGACATCGAGAGAGATATGGCAACATGGCTAGATGTGAGCCCTTTCGCACATTCATTGTTTTCTAGCGCTTCAAATTGTTAAACTGATATTATTATGGTAGACATGTACAGAAGTAAATACTATAGTGCTAAAATTATACAAAACATCAAGAAAGCATTTTACAGAAGAAGAAAGAAATGAAGAGAACTAGTTATGAAATATAAATAAATATAAATCTGCACAAACCAACTGCAAAATAATAACAAACAGAATAGCTTTATGTGTTGCCAAAAATAGGTTATTATCAGTTATTGCTGTATTGTTATATAAACCTACCTGAAATGATGCTGTAGCATAAAATCTCAAAGCAACCAGTATTTTCACCAGAGGCACCAGAATATCCACAACAGTGTTCTTGTTGAAACGGTATCTCCTCTTATTGTTGATCATTGTATATCTCTAAAGGGTTTTCCATATCTCTGATATATCTTTTGTTTTGCCGAAACACATTTTCATTTTCATTTTATAGTCCCGTCGCTCTAATTTCTGGCAGCCAATCGCGTTGCAGGTCGGCTACATTTAAACGTGTACGTCTTGTGATTCACTGATTCATTTCTTAAGGCTCGATAAATACTTAATATAATCGCCCGCCATTTTGGCTCTTTCGTTGGCGTTTGCAGAAAAACGCCGCTCAATTATTTGCTGAATTACAGTGCGTTTGATTTATTATCATAGGAGCTACGACATGATAATGTTTAACGGTGTGGCAAATAGATTCCTCGTATGGTAGCTCGGCAACGTAAGAACAAAAATGGCGAACGATACTACCTACCTAGACTTTATAGAGCCTTCACTTTCTAAGACGTAAGCAAAGAGGCGGAGTCACGCCGGAAATAAGTGTTGGGACTATAATTATAGAACTCAATAAATTCATCAAACTCATAATCATCATCCACTGTATACCGAATCAGCTGATTACAATGCATATGAGGAAACACTTGAGTAAGCTGACAAGCTACCTTATTTGAATAAGTGTTCACTTCAGTGGGATTTATGAATTGGAAATTATTATAAGCAACTGCTTAAGGGTTCCTTACGATAAGTGTTGACTATGAATTCGGCCCCTAATCCAACAATCATTGTATTGCTCAACTACTGTTCCTATTTTCAGGTTAAAATGACTGTACTGGCTAGCTCCTGTGCCCTTTCATTTCTAAAAATAGGCACGATATTGAATTGAATTTTGGGAGGGGAGCACTGCGACCTTGCAAGCTCTATTATGCTAACCTCAAGTTTGGCACATTCCCAAGCCCACACTGGCCAACTACATTAAGATTCACTGCGTACCCAGGTTTCGAATAGACAACCCCACTCATCCCTAGCCCAGCCGGGGTTTGGGGAATTCTGTGGAATGATGACGAAATGGAGAAATGTTGACAGAATAATGTAGATGCCTAATATGGGGAGAATATGAGAACCCTGAGGAAAACCCCAACTGCGACCTTGTCTGGCACAAGTATATATTTTTAATGAAAAATTCTAGGTCTGACTGGGACTCGAACCAGGACCATCTGCGTGACAGGTTTTATGTCTGACCACTCAGCCACCATAAGGGGACACAATATTAATGTTGTGCGCATTTCTGACACCAATTTTTGTTATACTAATTCTGACACCAGTATTTATTATACCAAATCTGACACCAATATTTCATTGTACCAATTCTGACACCATAATTTATTGTTATACTATATCTGACACCAAAAGTTATTGTTGAGCTCTATCATATCTGACACCAGTGTTTGATCGTGCCACTTGCCACGACAAGGGCGGATGGCTGATCTTTGAGATAATCGCGAGTTATAATCTCCATCAAGATGACACAAACGAATCAGACACTGCGTTATACTTTATAAACTGTTCTTGCTTATGGATAGGAGGGATTCCTACTTAGAATGTGATCGCAGGCTTTCGAAATAATCACAAGTATAGAAATTCACTATTACTTAAGTTTATTAATAAAATATCAAGTTACTACAAATAAATTATTAAATATTGAGATTGAATGATTTAAAAAGTATGAAATTTTCTGTTAATTCTAAAGTACCAAGATGAACTAGTTACATGAAAACTCTAAAGTTTGAACTGATGATTTTACTCACAGTAGATAGTAGGGCGAACCCTGATGCTGTTCAAAGGTGATGCCATTTCCTGGATTTCTTCCTGGATGTCGGGAAGTTACGAGCGCTACTCCATGACCGCTATCTTGACCAATAACTAATGACCGCATTTTGGACGTTTCATGTCCTTTTATAAATTCTCGAACCGCGTCCTTTGTGACATAACAGAGTGACGCTATTTTACCCGCGAATCTTCTAAAAAGACGGTATTGCATTCACTAAACACCACGCTTCTGATTCTTAACCATTCTTTCAAATCAGCGTTTGCGGTCGTCACTTAGAACAATACAGATTTAAGGAACTCTCGCGACTGAATCTCTGTTTCTGATTTACCAGTAACCAATAGAAATTGATGTCTCGCGAGAGACGCTGCATAAAATA
Organism: Periplaneta americana; assembly: GCA_025594305.2. NCBI lineage: Eukaryota > Metazoa > Arthropoda > Insecta > Blattodea > Blattidae > Periplaneta > Periplaneta americana. Next base: position 40,915,999 of record JAJSOF020000040.1, on the reverse strand, counting down.
TGTATCTACGTCAGCTGTTCCTAAGACTGAGTTCATGATAAAAATGTAAGCGTACCTATTTCTGCATGTTCAAGGACTAGACTCTGCTGAGTTGGCTAAGCTGTGCTCTGTAATCTGTCGAAACAGGAAGCGAGCTCTCGCATTGTAAAGGCATGTTTGAATATTTTAATAAGTACGATTTCATTACTTTCAAATAAAGAGAAAATATATTGCTTATGGTCATAACAAGTTATGATTGCTTATCATAATCCTTGGGCACAACATTAACATTTCATTTCATAGATATCCTCACTACAGAAATGGATTTAAACTGTCCCATAATAGCTGAATTCCAAAATGTTTAGTTTACCATACCTGAAGGCACTGATAAACAATCATAATCTCATTAGCCCTAAACATCTTGTAAGTGTGAAATGTGACTGGAGTTGAAGTTTAAAGAATTTTTTAATGAAGTCTATATAAACATTGCTTTAACTCTTTAGCTGTGATATGAATTCTCAGTAGTCTGAGAGAGATTGTGACACGTTATTTGAGAGTATTGGCAACTAAGTGGCGAACATTATTTCAAATATGTATCAAATATGAATGAGGTCTCGCCCTCCTCATTATATTTTTCTCGACTAGTATGACTAGTCAGTTTGTTTTTATACCATTTAAGTACGAGAAAAATTCGTACCGGCACCGGGAATCGAACCCAGGACCTCTCAGCTGTGCGCGCTGAGTGCTCTCTAACCAACTGAGCTATGCCGGGACCCGATTTCAAATGTTTATATTGAGACTTGCATAATAATACCATGTTTGTTATAAATATGGTGACCAGATTTTCAGACACAAAAGTGGGATCCATTCCTAAAAGTGGTTCTGTAAAGGGCTGCCTTAGGTTTTTGCTATTCCTCTTTCATATCATATATGTAAACTTCATACGAAAGCACTAACCAGTTTAAAACAATACAAATTTTCAGATATCTAGACTAACAGCTATAGAATACAACTGCACCAAAGGAAATACTGGTAATGTATCAATAATAATAAAATACAGTAAATTTTGTTATGAGGAGGTGTAAATTGATATTATGAATTTATTACTCTTAACATGACTTAGAAAAATACATGTACACAATGTAGCAACTGTAGCATGACAGGGCCGCCGTCAGGATTTATGGGCCCCTGTGCAATATTGTGTTTGGGTCCCGTTGAAACAAAATGTTAAAAATGACAATTTACCAATTATTCTGACGATAATAGTTATTTGCAAAATAAATAAAGGAGAACCCCATACACAGATACGAATCTAAAAATATACACTTTTGTTACGTTGAAAACTTTTAGCAAAACTTCATATCAGCACAATATATTACGCTTCTTTTTCAGTAGGGCCTACGTGTCGAAACTTTCGTCTTTTCGTTGTCGTTTCGTTTTCATAAAACACTATTCTTAAACAGCTGTAATTTCTGACTTGGAGGCCAACATCAACAAATAACTCACCTTGACTTCATTGATGCAAAATCATCAGTTATAACAAAATTTAAAGACTTAGCAACATCGCTCTCCAGACTAAGGAGTCCAAGGTTACTCAGTCTTTCTTGACACATTCTTACTCTGAATACATTTTTATTTCCTTCATTTTGTTTGAAGTTGGTGTGAAATTGAGCCTTGCTTATGAAATGCAGAAAATAAACCAATCTCAAGCCCGTCTGTTCAGGCTGTCAAAAATGAAGATAGTTCATACTTAGAAGTGAATAGTGATGGTTGTGACTGTTTAGAAAAAAATTCTGATAACAGTAGTATTGAATCAGAACAAGCAAACAACAGTAAACATGATGTGTTAATATGCGCAAGTGAAACAAATTTACACACACCAGTTCCTAACTCTGAGTCACGGCAAGTAACATGCGACCTTGGAAAACTAAAAAGTGGCAGACAAATTGTGTTATTGAATGCATTGTTCGAAAAAGTACCTCCAACCTGCCTAATATCCTTCTAAGTAAAGGAACAAGAGCCTTTCCTGTATTATTTTCAAAACTCAAGAATGAATAATGTGTTCCCAGAGACTGGCTTGTGTGTAGTGCAACAAATCAGTCACTGTACTATTTTCCCTGATTTGTTTCACTCCACACTAGCCAGTCTCTGGGAACATACTTGGCCTGTCTAAAAAGTATCCGACCTTTAGCCAGAAAAAAATTTCAAATACCTGACGGGGTTGGGACCCTAATCCCCTTCAAAGTAGGCCCCTTGTGCTTGCACACACTTAGCCCACCGATCCTTTCACTGCCGGAAACACCTCTGGAAGTCTTCTTTTGGAATGGTGTTCAGCTCCGTCGTCGCGTTCCGCGTTATCTCTTCTCTACTCTCAAAACGGGATCCTTTCAGTGGTGTCTTCAATTTTGGAAACAATCAGAAGTCGCAAGGAGCCAGGTCTGGAGAGTAGGGAGGTTGGCGAACGGTTGTAATTCCATGTTTGGCCAGGAAAGTGTGGATCAATTGGGATGAATGTGCGGGGGCGTTGTCATGATGCAAGTGCCAGTTGTTCGCCGTCCACATGTCTGGTCTTTTGCGCCGAACTGCATCACGGAGTCGCTGGAGAACATCGTGATAGTCTCCTTTGTCACCGTTTGTCCTTCCGGTGCGTATTCGTGATGCACAATTCCACGGATATCAAAGAAAACAATCAGCATCTCCTTGATTTTGCTTTGCACCTGCCGCGCTTTCTTCGTCCTTGGAGACTCAGGATGCTTCCATTGCGACGACTGTCTTTTTGTTTCTGGGTCGTACCCGTACACCCATGACTCATCTCCAGTTATCACGGTGTTCAGAAACCCAGGATCAGTGTTGGCGGAGTCCAGAAGGTTCTGTGCAACGTCACGATGGAGGTCTTTTTGTTCCGGGGACAACTTGGGCACGAATTTCGCAGCCACTCGGTTCATGTTCAAATCATCACGCAAAATTGCATGTGCAGAATCTTTACTCACTCCAACCTCTTCGGCAATCTCCCGCACGGTCAAACGACGATCTGCCATCACCAAATTTCGCACCCTCTCAACAACAGCTGCACTCCGAGCAGTTTGGGGCCTGCCACAACGCTGCTCACTCTCCGCTGATGTGCGGCCATCTTTGCATCGGTTGAACCACCCATCGCATCTTCCCCAAACACCTGCTGAATCTTACGAATTGTTTGACTTTGAGAGTCACCAAGCTTTTGACAAAATTTGATGCAGTATCTTTGCTCAATTCGTTCAGTCATCTTGCGAGAAAACTAAATCCGACAAACACTTAGAACAGCACCCTTGGCGACCACCAGCCAGTGACTGGCACAAGTGAATGCGGTGAAAAAATTCAAGCATGCGCATTACGGTTCCTCCTTCCACCGTAGAATCACTACTTTGCGCGGGAAAATTTAAGGTCGGATACTTTTTAGACAGACCTCGTATTCTCCATTCTTGAGTTTTGAAAATACTGTAATACTGTTTTTGGAAAGGCTCTTGTTTTCGAACAACACATTTAATGACACAATTTGTCTGCCACTTTTTAGTTTACCAACATCGCTCAATTTCACACCAACTTCAAACAAAGTTCTACTCCCTTTCTTAATATCTTCCAATTTTTCTGTCTCTCCTTGTGCTTCTCAGCTCCCGACTTATGCTTCTACTTGTCCATTGTTCACTGGTAACACTAATGAACAGAATTTACTAGAGAAACGACAACGAAAAGACGAAACATACTATGTAGGCCCTACTGAAAAGGAAACGTGATCCTGCGGCTTGAATTTGGGAGAGTCCACTAGCATATTGTGGTGGGCCGGCAGGGGTTGGTAGTTAAGAGGACAAGCCAATTGAACGTGTTCGGTACAAGAGACGGGAACATATTTCAGGCAAATCCCGGAGCCCTCAAGTGTCGTGTCGATGACTGGTAACGTGGGAAACCGATATTCTACTATATAAAAGTTAAACATTTACATAATGAAGTGATAATTTGTATTAATTCTACTATTGTTGGTTAATATGTCAGATTCATTTAGCAGATGTTCTTACAAAATTTTATAGTACCGGTATTTATTCATTCTTGTGTAAATAATTATTCTATTCTGTGAATGATGATAATGAAAAGTAATCAAACTCACTTAATCTGACAGGCCCATATGCACTTGCCTCCTTTGCCCCCTTCTCGGCGGCCCTGAGCATGATTATTCTTTAGCAACTACATATCTGTGATTTGCCACACTTTGATTTCAACTGCGATATTATATCAAAGTAACCTAAATGCATAATTCAACACAGCTATAATTCAGATTATACTCGTGTCGTTATATTTTTAAAGTTCTGACTTCAGTATGATCATTTTCCCGTCTTTCCAAACTCTGTCTTCCTTATTAAAAAGGAAAAAGCGAAAAAAAAATCGACAAGCCCTGCATTCTCTTGTTCTCTTATTTCAAATTTTTAGCACCGCTAAACCCCAATATATTTGGCTTCTCGTTTTCAAAATTTATCCAGTATATCATCAGCTAAAGTACAAGTATCTCATTATAACAATTTACTCATTATAAACCCTACCACAAGACATCTTTATATTCTTCATCCTATACAGTTTCAGTTGCAGTGGGGAATGTTCCGAGTGATATAAGGGGTTGTTGGACAATAGCTTCATTTAGGTCAAAATTACATAAATTCTTACTTAACAGATGAATTGCTGATTAATATTTGTTACTTATAATGAAACTAACATCAGTCCATTCTTATTATTATTATCTTTAATTTCTCTAAATAGATTTACAAAACCTCTAATGGCAATTACATTAATATTCTCATTATAGAAATATAAATATATATATTCTCCCTGTAACATAGTCCTAGTAAGCTTATATTAAATTAATTTTCAACATTTTACTAGCTATCTCAAATATTAAATTAATTATAATTCATTGAATTAAATTAGCTCATAAATTAAGTTACTACTTTACCTTATAGATTTATCTAAATTTAAATAAATGTGTAGTGAAGATTATTGCTGGAGAACCTTTTAAGTGTAGTGAAAATATTTGTAATTTAAATTTATGTATTGTATTGATTAAGGCTGGTTGAGTGGAAGAGAAGACCTTATGGCCTTAACTCTGCCAGCGAAAATAAAACATTATTATTATTATTATTATTATTATTATTATTATTATTATTATTATTATTATTATTATTATTATCTGTGATTTGAATGTATTGATTTCAACTATTGCCGCTATCAAAGACGGAAATCATATAATTCAACACAGCTATAATTCAGATTATACTCTGTGATCAACATATGTTTTAAAGTTCTGACTTCAGTCTAGATTTTTCATCTGTTCACATATTATTTACTGCTGCGAAGTATTTCCTTATTAAAAAGGAAAAAAAAAAAAAAAAACATAAAATTTTCTCTTCAAATTGTATTATTTCGCAGGATTTTTAGCAGGGTAAACTTAAAAACCAGTCTATTTATAGAGTTTTCAAACTTTTATGCAGGCCGCAGGATAAGGAGCTAAAAAAAGGAGTATCCTGCAATAAACAGGACACCTGGTCACCCTAGTTATAAACAGCTGTACAACAAAGTACTGTATTTGGGTTTATACTGTATTCCAATCAGGAGAAAGTCCCAGGGGAAAGAGATGCAGTGGGGTAATGTTGTGAATGTATGTTGATGTCATAAGATATCATAAGGTCACACACGTGGATACACGCATCTCCATTGGCTAACTCTCAAAACACAAACGATGACACTGATACACACATACTTATACTACCCTATAGTTGCGACGCTGTTATTCCCTGGCTTGACTCCTCCTCTTTGCTTATGTCTTAGGAAGTGAAGGTTCTATAAAGTCTAGGTAGGTAGTATCGTTCACCATTTTTGTTCTTTCGTTGCCGAGCTACCATACGAGGAATCTATTTGCCACACCGTTAAACATTATAATGTCGTAGCTCCTATGATAATAAATCAAACGCACTGTAATTCAGCAAATAATTGAGGCAAATAACGTCTTTGTGTGCTTTCTGCGAACGCCAATGAAAGAGCCAAAATGGCGGGCGATTATATTAAGTATTTATCGAGCCTTAAGATATGAATAACATCTTCATCAGCGAATCACAAGACGGACACGTTTAAATGTAGCCGACCTGCAATGCGATTGGCTGCCGGAAATTAGAGCAACGGGACTATAGTTACAAAATTAGATCACGGTTAATCTCCTGGTCTTTTAATCTCTCCATACAGGAAATAACATATGCAGGAGAGCGCATGTTTTTTAAACTGACGTTATAATGGTAATATTATCTATCTACTTCACTCCAATAGATGACGCAATAGTAAACACATTTCTTTCACAGTTAATCTCCTGGTTGGAGAACAGTAGTGGGTTGAGGTTATGTTGCGCAATATTTATTGTTGCATTATGATACACAAGCAAATGAAATAATTAAAAGTTCCATCTCCTATCTGCATATTATAGAAAACGAAAAGATCAGGACTTCCAGATTTACGTATATGTAAGCATCAAGCACTATTTTTTCTTCAAGAGCATTACTATGAAACAGAACACCACTTTCGCAATAAACTTAAACTGTAAACAGATCAAATATAATTCAAATCAGAACTGTACACTTAGAACCAGTGTATTAAAAGGAATTTCGGGTGGAACCAGAGTCAATAAATGCATATTGACTCCACAGCCCAGGTGTTAAGTGACGTTAAACAGAAAACCATCTATTTACTAGAAGGTCTTATTGCTTCAGGTGAGCATCCAGTTACCAAGTCTCAAACTTCTGCGCACTGTGGCCGAAAGAATGAAGACTCTCAGCCCATACATCATCCTGCTGGCCAATCATGACGGAACCCTTATCCTCAAAATTGAAACTGCGGAAGCCACAGTGTCCACTCACTTCAAAGATCTTCCAGTGGAGAACGCAGGAGGTTTGTATCTTTGAGAGATTCCTGAATTGTTTGTAATATTCAGACAGTGAGGGCATTCCACTTGTCTTCATATTTCCCAGTATAAATCACTGATTGATTTACTGTTATAAAAGGTTGTTGATTTGGAGGTATTTTCTGTTCATGACTGACATTAATCTAATGTGATAGTTGCCAAATTGTATGCCTTGTTCTTTATGTTTAATATTTTTTTAGCATGATGTTGCTTTACATTTTTACATAGCTTTTTGTAGAAGAGGACATCGAGTTTTGAAAAGAACCCAATTCATCAGTAAAATAATATGAACAATTGCATTAGGTCAATGTGCTTTCAGAGATATTGCATTGTGTTTCATTATTTTGTCATGCTGGTCGATTTAATCTTGTGCCAAAACTTGTAAACTTACATAAACATCACCAAAAGATTAATATTTTATTTTAATGTACATATTTATCTCTATTATATTGCGACACTGAAGATTAATTTGTATGTTTAGAAAATGTCAACAATCTTTTTTACAAGAGTTTTGTTAATCTCACTAATCTCTCAAACCGACGCTGTAAAGCACCTCGACATTTCCCCCATTGAAGTAAGTACAGTGCATATCCCTTTCAGTTCTTCGGTAAAAAATCTTGGCATTCACATGGATAATAATCTCAACTGGGACATGCAAATCACAGAAACCTGCAGAAAAGTATATTCTATTATCCATGTGCTAAAAGGATAAATGTTCATCTTCCCTCTTGCTTAAAAGTCCCTTGTGCAGACCCTTGTATTTCCCTATTTTGACTATGCTGACATTTTACTGACTGACCTTTCCAGTGACAACAAAACGAAACTTCAACGTGCTCATAACTTGTGCGTACGTTTTGTAAGCAATGTTCGTAAATATGATCATATTACGCCATCCCTGGAAACAGTAGGTTGGCTTAAACTAGATAAGAAAAGAAATTTACATTCACTTCTCCTTCTCTTCGAAATCTTGAACTCTTCTATTCCTTCGTACCTGTCGTCTCGCTTCACATACCTTTCTTCCCACCACAATCTGAACACACGCTCTCGCCATGAAACAATACTAACAATACCATCCCATCGCACCTCCTCATACTCATCCTCTTTCACAATAGCCCTGCCAAGACTCTGGAATTCGTTACCTGCTAGCATCAGGGACTGTCGAAATAAAATTGAATTCAAACGCAAACTTACTAGGCACTTGGTCAGTAATTGAGACTCGTTCAGACATGGTTTCTTGTAAATAGTTATCTTAATCTATCATAAAATATTTCAATATCCGGTAATTTCATTACTATAGATTTTTGTTACTGTAGGTTTAATTTGTAATTCAGTAAATACAAAAATATTCTTTGTTCTTAATTTCTATGATAAAATGACTAGCTTTCATTAATCAGGTAATCTTGTCATACTTTAATTTTTATTGTAATTGTAATTGTAAATTTAATGTTAATTGTAATTTTATTGTTCATATTATAGTTGTAATCCCCTGGTAGAGGGGCAGAGAAGGCCTGACGGCCTTATCTCTACCAGGCTAAATAAGTAAATACTAAATACTAGGGTTATTCAGTTCTGTAGACCAGGATTTATTTGATGAGATGTCTCAATAGCAAGTTGGAAATTTATAAAATATACCTTTCAACCCTAATGTGTTTAAGAAAATGATTAAATGGCGATCTTACTCGTGTTAATTATGTAAGCATGTCCGGCTTACAGCTGTTTCGGTGCTTCTTGACATCATCCTCAGAGTCTTCTGTGTCTCGGAGCCATCTCAACTTCGCTGTCTGTTGTGTGGTTGTGTTCGTGTGATGAAAAGTTGTGTCAAATAGTGTGTGTGTTCTGAAATTGATCTGTGTGTTGAGAATTTGATTAGGGTGTGTTTTAGTGTCTGTATATTTCATATTGTTCTAGTGTGTTGAGTTTTGGTTTTGGGTTGTATGTGCTTAGGATTTCCATAACTCTCTCTCTCTCTCTCTCTCTCTCTCTCTCTCTCTCTCTCTCTCTCTCTCTCTCTCTCTCTCTCTCTCTCTCTCTCTCTCTCTCTCTCTCTCTCTCTCTCTCTCTCTCTCTCTCTCTCTCTCTCTCTCTCTCTCTCTCTCTCTCTCTCTCTCTCTCTCTCTCTCTCTCTCTCTCTCTCTCTCTCTCTCTCTCTCTCTCTCTCTCTCTCTCTCTCTCTCTCTCTCTCTCTCTCTCTCTCTCTCTCTCTCTCTCTCTCTCTCTCTCTCTCTCTCTCTCTCTCTCTCTCTCTCTCTCTCTCTCTCTCTCTCTCTCTCTCTCTCTCTCTCTCTCTCTCTCTCTCTCTCTCTCTCTCTCTCTCTCTCTCTCTCTCTCTCTCTCTCTCTCTCTCTCTCTCTCTCTCTCTCTCTCTCTCTCTCTCTCTCTCTCTCTCTCTCTCTCTCTCTCTCTCTCTCTCTCTCTCTCTCTCTCTCTCTCTCTCTCTCTCTCTCTCTCTCTCTCTCTCTCTCTCTCTCTCTCTCTCTCTCTCTCTCTCTCTCTCTCTCTCTCTCTCTCTCTCTCTCTCTCTCTCTCTCTCTCTCTCTCTCTCTCTCTCTCTCTCTCTCTCTCTCTCTCTCTCTCTCTCTCTCTCTCTCTCTCTCTCTCTCTCTCTCTCTCTCTCTCTCTCTCTCTCTCTCTCTCTCTCTCTCTCTCTCTCTCTCTCTCTCTCTCTCTCTCTCTCTCTCTCTCTCTCTCTCTCTCTCTCTCTCTCTCTCTCTCTCTCTCTCTCTCTCTCTCTCTCTCTCTCTCTCTCTCTCTCTCTCTCTCTCTCTCTCTCTCTCTCTCTCTCTCTCTCTCTCTCTCTCTCTCTCTCTCTCTCTCTCTCTCTCTCTCTCTCTCTCTCTCTCTCTCTCTCTCTCTCTCTCTCTCTCTCTCTCTCTCTCTCTCTCTCTCTCTCTCTCTCTCTCTCTCTCTCTCTCTCTCTCTCTCTCTCTCTCTCTCTCTCTCTCTCTCTCTCTCTCTCTCTCTCTCTCTCTCTCTCTCTCTCTCTCTCTCTCTCTCTCTCTCTCTCTCTCTCTCTCTCTCTCTCTCTCTCTCTCTCTCTCTCTCTCTCTCTCTCTCTCTCTCTCTCTCTCTCTCTCTCTCTCTCTCTCTCTCTCTCTCTCTCTCTCTCTCTCTCTCTCTCTCTCTCTCTCTCTCTCTCTCTCTCTCTCTCTCTCTCTCTCTCTCTCTCTCTCTCTCTCTCTCTCTCTCTCTCTCTCTCTCTCTCTCTCTCTCTCTCTCTCTCTCTCTCTCTCTCTCTCTCTCTCTCTCTCTCTCTCTCTCTCTCTCTCTCTCTCTCTCTCTCTCTCTCTCTCTCTCTCTCTCTCTCTCTCTCTCTCTCTCTCTCTCTCTCTCTCTCTCTCTCTCTCTCTCTCTCTCTCTCTCTCTCTCTCTCTCTCTCTCTCTCTCTCTCTCTCTCTCTCTCTCTCTCTCTCTCTCTCTCTCTCTCTCTCTCTCTCTCTCTCTCTCTCTCTCTCTCTCTCTCTCTCTCTCTCTCTCTCTCTCTCTCTCTCTCTCTCTCTCTCTCTCTCTCTCTCTCTCTCTCTCTCTCTCTCTCTCTCTCTCTCTCTCTCTCTCTCTCTCTCTCTCTCTCTCTCTCTCTCTCTCTCTCTCTCTCTCTCTCTCTCTCTCTCTCTCTCTCTCTCTCTCTCTCTCTCTCTCTCTCTCTCTCTCTCTCTCTCTCTCTCTCTCTCTCTCTCTCTCTCTCTCTCTCTCTCTCTCTCTCTCTCTCTCTCTCTCTCTCTCTCTCTCTCTCTCTCTCTCTCTCTCTCTCTCTCTCTCTCTCTCTCTCTCTCTCTCTCTCTCTCTCTCTCTGATGATTTTTTAATTTCAGAAGATGGTATTGACAATTGTTACAAAATCATATATAAATTTGGGTAAAGAACCCCGAGCACCAAAAAAAAATTCTGTTATTGACCAATTGAAGAGAGGGATGTTATACTTGGCACTGAGGTAGGGAATATAAGGCTTATAAATAGTCATTTTTTTCATGATGAGCTTGGTTGAGAACTCTCTCCATGCGTATAGTTGATCTATGATAATAGCCTTTTGTTGTTGCCTGTTTAATGCTATTATTATATCCACTCTTCTGTGGAAGTCATCTTCAGAAATGCAGTGGACCTCTTCGTGAACTTCCCAACCTTGTTCCAAAGGAGCCAAGTGACTCTATGATGTCTGTTGTTGTGCAATAACTCTCCTTTCCTACAAAAGCCCAACATGTAGCCCAGGGTTTCTGTCTCCTTGCAGCCAGGTTGACATCACTTTATATGAGTCACATTTCATTATTGTGTTGAAACAAATGCTTAAAATTTCATTCCTTTATAATTTATAGTTTCTGAGAAAATGGGACATTTGCTTAAAAATAACAAATTAAAATCAACATTATTTTAAAAATTCAAATCTTTTTTACGACTTTTATATCTCGATAAATCTACGTCAGTTTGCTTAAAACCTTGTATCTTTGGTCTGTAAAAGTTTCATTGCGATATCTTCAGCAGTTCCTGAGATAATGGGTCATTATATAAGCAAATTAACTTTGGTGCATTGGCAGTGTAGGGTAGTTAATCTCCCCTTAAGACAAAAAATGTATTCATTTACTAAATCCTTTAAATTTTAATTACAGGAGCTGGAGACAGTAGTGACGAATTCTTCTCCGCCAGAGTTGATGTTAAGAAGTTCGTTCAATTCCTCACATGTGAACAAGTGAATCCTAACAAAGTTGTGTGTAATATTCTGGACGATCAGATGGTGGCTATGTTTCTGGTACATGAAGATGTTACCTTGCATTACTTTTTGCCTGTGATAGCTTCTTAATACTGAAGCAGAAACTTCTGTTTTGTTTTTATTTATAATAAAATGTTTATATTTCCATGATCTTTACTGTGAATATTTTATTGTAAACACTGTTTTTCCATGATCTGATGCTCATCTGTTATGCTTCTTGCTTGTCTCCTCCTCATGCTTACTACCACTCATGTATTTATTTTTTTTATTTTATTGGGTTATTTTACGACTCTGTATCAACATCTAGGTTATTTAGCGTCTGAATGAAATGAAGGTGATAATGGCGATGAAACGAGTCCGGGGTCCAGCACCGAAAGTTACCAAGCATTTGCTCGTATTGGGTTGAGGGAAAACCCCGGAAAAAACCTCAACCAGGTAACTTGCCCCGACCGGGATTCAAACCCGGGCCACCTGGTCACTCATGTATAGTTATTCCTGTTTCTTATGGCCGGTTATTCCAAGTAATGTTTAATTTTGCTTAACAGTCTGTTTATTTTTAATGCTTTCTTAATGTATTTTCCATTTGTTTAACATAATTTTGTTTAAGATAACCAACACTTAACTATAACGCCTGTTAGCACTATTTTAACTACTCAACAGCAGTTGGTAATGATTCAACACATGTAAGACAATTTTTGATTGGCTAAAATTAATCTTTAAATTCTATATTATAGAGTGAGTCATGAAACTTGCATAAAATGACAACCTGTTATAGTAGGCCACGCTCCATAAACAAACAGTTGACAAATGAAAGTTGTAGGTGACGTGCTGAATAATAATAATTACAAAGTAAGGTTATATTTCCTCATTGCTATTATGGATACGAAATACGAAAGAAATAAAATAACACTGATGTATTTAAACAGTCCAAAGTATTTTTTAAATGTTATATTACCAGTCATATGCTAAACATTCCCTACAGAGAGACACAAAATATTAATTTCGCAACTTCTGTTCGAACAGCTGTGGGGACATCGGCCATATTTAACTAACTGTTAAACGAGTTAACTGGCGGAAATCCTACATTTAAAATAAACAAACTGTTAACAATCTGTTAAACCAAACTGGTGTTGAAAACATACAATTTTATTAATTAACAAACTGTTTAGTTGTTAAATTTTCTAACAATACTTGGAAAAACCGGCCATTTGAATAGCAAACTCACAAAGGGTTTGTTCTGCCAGACCGGTGTTGAAAACCTGCCATATTTAAATTGTCTTGATGAGACAAGTAAATATAAATTTCTGAATAAGATACTAATTTCACAAAATAGAACAGCATTACAGTAGAACCCCTTTGTAACGAACCTCTGAGAAATTACTTTTTTTTAATTCGTTATTTTACGACGCTTTAACAACTGCTATGGTTATGTAGCGTCTGGGTGAGATGAAGGTGATAATGCTAGCGAGATGAGTCCGGGGTCCAGCGCCGAAAGTTACCCAGCATTTGTTCTTAATAGGCTGTGGGAAAACCGTGGAAAAAACTTCAGCCAGGATTTGAACCCAGCCTGCTAGTTTTATGGTCAGACTTGTTAACCATTACTCCACAGCAGTGGACTTTTTTTTTCTTAAATAAAGGTTTTTCTTAAAAGAGAGTTTACATAAAGTAGGAAGGAAAGGCTAAAATAAATAGTACTAAAATGTGTGTTACTGTTCCTAACATTATAATCATTTAATTAAGCTTACAGTATTATTATTTACAATACATTTATACTGTATTTAACTAAATTTAAATAAATTTCATCTGGTTGCTCCCATGGAAGTTGATCTGAAAGAACAGGTAGACCTAATACTGGATATGATCTTTTCAAAGAAAAAGTGAAAATTGATTAGGCATATTCTGTAAATTAAATTTTCAGAGTTACTTACCACTTTTTTTTTTTTAATAGTTGCATGTTATTTCCACTTTCTAGCCGACAGTTAATTTCTTCCATTTAGTAACCCTTATAACGATGCATAAACTACCAAAAAAAAAAAAAAAAAGTTGGAAACAGGATCCACACAACTTGCGAGAACAGTGTATATCTGCTCTTGAGTTATTGTCATTTACTGTTGATCCATTGTAGAGATTCTGAACCATTCTCCTTCTAAGAGTCAACCAAGGACACTAGCTCTAGGGATGGATATTACTTTGTGCGAGATCGTGCGTATTTGCTTGGTTTTCGCACAAAACCAATCCGTGGAAAGTCTAAAATTCCACATTCAGTATTCGCAACCTAACACACATAACAATTTCCCTCTTCTTACCGCTTAGGTGACATATTGATTTTACTGCTTTAGGCTTTTAACATATTATTTTTAGAGACGTTCAATATAGTAATAATTAGGCTATAAATTGGAAACTTACCACTGCGATTTCACCGAAATTGCACTGTTAATTATTGTTTTTAAATATTTGCAAACATTAAGTAAACTCTACAACTCCACTAAAGTTACTGCATTCGTGATGCAAGTAACATTAAGGAAGCCGTGAAAAAATCAACAAGATTCCAGACTCATCATAGACTGGGGGGAAAAAAAGACAGACGTATATCACGGCCTGCTGGAGTATAGTAAACACAGAAAACATTTTAAAGCAACAATGTTGAAGATAGATATTTTTGTTTTGCAAATTTGCCGTCATTGCACAGAAACCAAGATGGAGATTTCATTGCAACTAATTAGAAATTCCTCTTTCATGTATGTAATAAACGATCTTCGCACAAAGTAATGTACGATACACGAGCGGTATGTTTTCTTTCAATTCTCGGAAATTAAAAAAGCTCAAGTCCACACCTGTGGAGTAACGGTCAGCGCGTCTGGCTGCGAAACCAGGTGGCCCGGGTTCAAATCCCGGTCGGGGCAAGTTACCTGGTTGAGGTTTTTTCCGGGGTTTTCCCTCAACCCAATAGGAGCAAATGCTGGGTAACTTTCGGTGCTGGACCCCGGACTCATTTCACCGGCATTATCACCTTCATATCATTCAGACGCTAAATAACCTAGATGTTGATACAGCGTCGTAAAATAACCCAATAAAAAAAAAAGCTCAACTACGTTTCGCATTTTCAAACTTTTCCTCGAACATGAAAACTTCAACATACCGCTCTTGTAACCATATTACTATTGTACGTGCTTTTTACAGCTTCGTGAAAGGCAGGATTTCTCCATCATTGTTGCTCCATGGTGCCCCAACTGTAAATAGCTTGCTGTAGTAGTCAGCTCCTGTATCGCCATTGTCAGGGTTCGAAGAACTATCTGTGTAGACATGAAATCACTCCTCTCCAAGATACAGTGTATCGCCAGTAAGTCTGTTTTCTTTGACTGAAATTCCAGGAGAGTGAGCCTCACCCCAGATAATGAATTGTGGATGAAAGGAATAGGCCTTCCGAGCTCAAGTTTATATTTCAAGGCAAAATTTTCAGCTTTAGTAGTAAAGGTAACTTGTGCCTTTAGTCTTTTCATTGCGTGATGTTTTTGTTTCAGTAATCACTATAAATTCGCATATTACACTCCCCAGAATTTGAGAGTAGCTATTTCCCTTCTACTTTTCAATGGCTCCACACCACTCTCGCAGTGATGGGAGTTGCTAGTGATTACATGAAATATGACAGACATAATGGTAGTGTATTAATAATATAAACATATGTAATAAAGGATTACAATCAGAAACAAAGGAAGGAAATTACTAATAAACATTCGTTTACACTTTTCTTTTACATGAATGAACTATTCTAACAAAATCGTACTTCTGCCAATCTTAAATAAATACATAAATAAATAAATAAGTAAATAAATTAAATAACTGAATAAATAAAATTAAATAAATTAAATTAATTACATTAAATAAATTAAATAAATTCAGTTAAATAAATTGAATTAAATAAATTAATATAAATGAATTCATTAAATTGAATAAATTAAATAAAATAAATAAATTAAATAAATATATAACTAAAATTACATAAATAAATTAAATTGAATAAATTAAATTAAATAAACTAGATTAAATAACTTAAAATTAATTAATTAATTAAGTTAAATAAAATAAATGAAATTACATTCAGTTAAATTAAATGAAGTAAATTAAATTAATTAATTGAATAAAATAAATTAAATTAATAAATTTAATAAATAAAATAAATAAATTAAATAACTTATTTAAGTTAAATAAATTAAAATAAATAAATTAATTAATAAATTAAATAAATTGAATTAGATAAATTAAATAAAATACATAAATTAATTAAATAAAATAAATAAGTAAATAAATAAGTGAATAAATTAATAAATGAAATAAATAAATTAAAATAAATACATAAATAAATAAAATAAAATTAATTAATTAATGAATAAGTTAAATAAATAGAATAAATTAATTAAAATAAATTAATTAAATTAATTAATAAATAAAATATATAATTAAATTAAATAAATGAATTGAATTCAATTAATTAAATAAGATTAAATTAATTAAATTAATTATTTAAATTAATTAAATTAAATTAATAAAATATCATAAATAAATTAAATAAATCAATAAATTTAATTTTATAAATAAAAATTAAATAAAATAAATTAGATAAATTAAATTAAATAAATTAATGAAATAAATTAAATTAATTAAAATAAATAAATTAAATAGATTAAATGAAATAAAATGAATAAAATAAATAAATTTAAGTAAAATAAATAATATAAAATAAATAAAATGAAATAAATTAAATTAAATAAATAAAATTGAATAACTAAAATAAATAAATTACCTAAATGAAATAAAATAAATTTAATTGGATAAATGATATAAAATAAATGAATTAATAAATGAATAAATTAATCAATACATTTAAAACATTAGATAAATGAAATAAAATAAATAAATTAAATAAAGAAATAAAGATGAAATAATTAATTAATAAATAAAATAAAATAATTAAAATTAATTAATTAAATTAAATTTAAAAAATAATTAATTAATTAAATCAGATACATTAAATTAGACAAATTAAATTAATTAAAATGTAAATAAATAAACAAATTGAATAAATTAAATAGATAAATAAACAAATTAATTTAAATAAATTGAATTAAGTGAATAAAATAAATAAAATTAAATAGATAAATTGAATTAAATAAATAAAATAAAATAAATAAAGTAACAAATAAATCAATCAAATAAAATAGATACAATAAATAAATTAAATTAAATAAATAAAAAGTAAATAAACTTAATAAATACATTAAATAGAAAAATAAATAAATAAAATTAAATACACTATTAGATAAATTAAATTAAATTATAAATTCAAATAAATAAATAAACAAATTAAATAAATAAAATAAAATTAAATAAATTAATTATTAAATTAAATAAATGAACGAAATAAATTAAATTAATAAAATAAGTAATTAAGCGTATAAATAAACTAAATTAATGAATAAGTTAAATTAATAAATAAATTATATAAATAAATTAAATTAATACATTAAATAAATAAATAAAAAATAAAATAAAAAAATAAATTGAATTAAATAAATAATAAAATAAAATAATACATTCCATTAATTAAATTTAATTAATTAAGTAAAATAAATAAAATAGATAAATAAAATGAAATATATTACATAGATAAAATAAATAAATAAAATTAAATAAATTAATAAATTACCTAAATTAAATATATTGAATTAAACAAATTGAATTAGATAAATAAAATAAAATAAATAAATTAGATAAATGAATTAATAAATGAATAAAGTAATCAATAAATTAATTAAATAAATTGAAATAAATAAATTACATGCAATTAAATTAAATAAATAAAATACATAAATTAATTAAATAAATAAATAAAATTAAATACATGAAATAAAATAAATTAAATTAATAAAATAAAATAGATAAATAATTAAATAAAAAATTAATTAATTAATTATATAAAAATCTAATGTATTAAATTAGACAAATTAAATAAATTAAAATATAAATAAATAAACAAAGTAATTAATTAAATTAATTTAATTAAATAATTAAAATAAATAAATAAATAAAATTAATTAATTAAATTAAATGAATTAATAAATTAATTAAGTAAAGAAATTAAATTAATAAATGAATAAGATAAATAAGAAATAAACTTAAATCAATTAATTAATAAATAAATAGCAGTCAATTTTAAACCACGCAACGAAAATTCAATTACGTATTTGAGCGGCGTCAGGAGGAGATGCAAGGTACTAGACTACAGAAAACAGCACAAGAATAACCGAAAAGACAAAAAGAAGACCAGAATGTCCAAATTCAATAAAGATATCGTCGAAGAAATTTGCTTACAGTCCTCTGTCAGATTAAGGAATATTTTACGTGCCGTAAACCTAGGAAACAGATTGTCTTTCCTGGAGGAAGCCAAGAGAACGCCTCAATTATGAGAAGCCCGCAGAAGAGTTGACATTTAAGAGTCCAAAGCTTGAACAGTATAGAGTCTAACAAAAACTGTTTAGTAAAAGATAGGTAGGAGATTCTGAGCCCTAACATGACTACGAGAAGACCTGAGCAGAATGGTCTGTACTTGCAGTCTCTGGACACAAACATATCTTTATTTTCGAGTCGAAATGTATGTGTAGTAAGATTTTATAATCTTCCCTGAACTGTAATGATGAATTTCAAAGAGTTTTCTCTCTGAATATACTCTGGAATTTTAGGAAAAGCGATGTGCACTCAGTTCACTCTATGTCCTCTCAGTCCACTCTATGTCTTCTGAGTCCACTGCCTGTTCTCTCAGTCCACTCTATGCCTTCTCCATCCACCCTAAGTCCACACTTTGTCCCCTCAGTACACTCTACGTCTTCTGAGTCCACTCTCTGTCCTCTCACTCCACTCTCTGTCCTCTCAGTCCACTCTATGTCCTCAAAATCCACTATCTGTCCTCCTAGTCCACTCTATGTCCTCAATCCACTCTATGTCCTCTCAGTCCACTATGTCCTTTCAGTCCACTCTATGTCCTCTGTGTCCACTCTCTGTCCTCTCACTCCACTCTATGTCATCTGAGTCCACTCTATTTCCTCTCTGTCCAATCTCTGTCCTCTCAGTCCACTCTACGTCCTCTCAGTCCACTCTATCTCTTCTGAGTCCACTCTCAGTTCACTCTCTCTCCTCCCAGTCGATTCTATGTGCTCTCAGTGCAATCTCTGTGCTGTAACTAAATCATCTGTCATCTCAGTCCACTCTGTGTTCTCCCGGTCCACTCTATGTCCTCTCAGTTCAATCTCTGTGCTGTCACTACACTCTCTGTCCTACCAGGCCACTCTCTGTCCTCTCAGTCCACTCTATGTACTCTTAGGGCAATCTCTGTGCTGTCAGTACACTCTCTGTCCTACCAGGCCACTCTCTGTCCTCTCAGTCCACTATGTGTGCTCTCAGTGCAATCTCTGTGCTGTCAGTACACTCTCTGTTCTACCTGGCCACTCTCTGTCCTCTCAGTCCACTCTATGTACTCTTAGGGCAATCTCTGTGCTGTCAGTACACTCTCTGTCCTACCAGGCCACTCTCTGTCCTCTCAGTCCACTATGTGTGCTCTCAGTGCAATCTCTGTGCTGTCACTACACTCTCTGTTCTACCTGGCCACTCTCTGTCCTCTCAGTCCACTCTATGTACTCTTAGGGCAATCTGTGCTGTCAGTACACTCTCTGTCCTACCAGGCCACTCTCTGTCCTCTCAGTCCACTCTATGTACTCTTAGGGCAATCTCTGTGCTGTCAGTACACTCTCTGTCCTACCAGGCCACTCTCTGTCCTCTCAGTCCACTCTATGTACTCTTAGGGCAATCTCTGTGCTGTCAGTACACTCTCTTTCCTACCAGGCCACTCTCTGTCCTCTCTGTCCACTATGTGTACTCTCAGTGCAATCTCTGTGCTGTCACTACACACTCTGTTCTACCTGGCCACTCTGTCCTCTCAGAGCACTCTATGAGCTCTCAGTGCAATCCCTGTGCTGTCACTACACTCTCTGTCCTACCAGGCCACTCTCTCCTACCAGGCCACTCTCTCTCCTACCAGGCCACTCTCAGTCCACTCTGTGTATCTCAGTGCAATCTCTGTGCTGTCACTACACTCTCTGTCCTCTCAATCCACTATGTCCTTTCAGTCCACTCTATGTCCTCTGTGTACACTCTCTGTCCTCTCACTCCACTCTATGTCATCTGAGTCCACTCTATTTCCTCTCTGTCCTCTCAGTCCACTTACGTCCTCACAGTCCACTCTATCTCTTCTGAGTCCACTCTCTGTCCTCTCAGTCCACTCTATGTGCTCTCAGTGCAATCTCTGTGTTGTCACTACACTCTTTGTCCTACCAGGCCACTCTCTGTCCTCTCAGTCCGCTCTATGTGTTCTCAGTGCAATCTCTGTGCTCTGTCCTACCAGGCCACTCTCTGTCCGCTCAGTCCACTCTCCGTCTTGTCAGTCCATTCCCTGTCCTGTCATTGGATCTTTATAAATTCTAATTTTACGATAATTTGCAATTCGAAACCGGGTATTAATGTGTTAGATCAACAATTCCTCTGCCGCACGGGTTTCCTTAGCTGGAGGCATCATATCAATGCGACTCTGGTGTTCTGTCTGTAAACTACGTCCACGATTTCACAGTTACAACTTTTTGGCTTTTCATATACATGATAGCAGCCTTTCTCTCATCGCTAAATAGTGTATGGCTGCTATGCATACATGCATAATTTTGAATCACGTAGTAGCAGCGTGTAGGTAAATAAATATGGACACTTCGCGTCGGTACCTTTGATGTAGCCGGACTGTTTTCAATGACATTCAA